>ML801233.1:15783-26421 GCA_009831015.1 Picea engelmannii | reverse complement strand
AGCCTTGTTAGGTTTATGGCAATTTATATATTTAACATTGTTTTATGTTGAATACGGAGGGGGGTCGGGTCGGGGCTTAGCCCCGACCCATAGTTTATTTAACACATAAACCATTGTAATATGGCGCGGATTTAAAATGCACGAATCCAAATTTTATACCATATATATATTGTAACGGTTATGTCAATGTATAATGTGCGCGGTTGTATATTGTGCGTGCGTTTTGTAACTTAGCCCATGGTTACCATATGACCCCGAGTGGGAGCGCGGGGTTACACCATTGCATGGTTCAAATGGTTAAAACACCTTTTTGCCCAGCCTTTGGTCATATGCGCCATACGCCCAGGTGTCGAGGCGGTTAGGGGCTGGAGGCACCTTAACCGTCCTACTATTTGCACCGTTGGCGTGGTTGCGCCCGGTGCTGGGTTTTTGTGCTTAAATGAGCGTGTGAGCCAGGTTTTCTCAAGGAGGGTGCGAATTGTAGAACCAGAGACAGTAGGCTTGAAGAGGGAGACTTCCAAGAGGCCTAACTTCTTCATTTTTCGACCGATTGAGGTGCCGAAAGAACCCAGACAGGGGTTTTGGGATGCTGGGAAGCCATTGAAGCAGTCGGTTTGTCAGTTTGAGCATTGTAAGACATGTTTTTGAGCACTTTCTGAGCAATTAATAATAATGATCCATTGGAAGCTGGACCAGGAGATGTAGCCCATAAGAGGGGTGAACTCCTTTATCAATTGCTATGCACATGTGTTTATGTTCAATGTTTACACTGCTGTCTATGTGTATTTTTCATAAGTAATCCTTAATGTATGTGTTGCAAATTGATCCTGTTGCTTCAAACACATAACATTTCACTTGGAATAATTTGTTCAAGTTTTTCAAGTCTTCTTCAATTTTAGATCACTATGATACTAGAAATGTTATTAATATAATTGTAAAATAAAAATGAAATTAATAAATCAGACTATATGTCAATTAGATATATATGTTTTTGTTAACTAAAGATAACTTTTTAGAATCATTTAGGGATATAAGTTTTGGAATTTGGTAAGAGTCTACCAAGATAGTTATATGTTAGAAATGAATAGATGCAAGTTGCATTATATGTGTTGAACAAATTTTATTTATTGATATTGAAAATAATTAATTTTTTACTAAAAATATGGAAAAAATGATTTTGTAATTGGAAGTTATATCAATAACAAGTCAAAGTTTTTATATGTAATACAAATTCAGAGAAAATGGAACTTAATGCATGTATATCATCACAAAATACTAGGAAAGGGCACCTTTAGGATTGTATGGTGGACATGAATTCAACATGTAATGGGATGCATGATGTTTTTTACCAATGGAAGCTTTGATTACATGATCCATTCAAGGAGGGTCCTAAATCTCTTGTGTGACATACTATACAATTGGTATGTTAGAACCATATTTGTATAGCACATGGGTTTCATTTCATCTAGTTATCCTTTGACAATAATTATATGTATATGTGGAGGATGCAGATAATAACATACTAATTCGATGTTGTGAGAGAGAGGTCGAGGTCAGTGTTTTACGATGTAAAAGTCCTCTTCTTAAACCCCTGTTGGCTTTGTGTGTTTGAAAATGATAGGGACAAAATACATCATCCTTAACATTGTTCCATGCGGTACTATGTTCATGGAATCTCACTTCACATTTGTCAACAACCACAAATGTGTCATTGTGGAAATATATTTCTTTATCAAATGGCTTTGCGAAATAACCATTTTTTATAATGATCAGAAAAGCATCGCATCAATGATCATAAATTACCCACGTCATTTCTCTCTTAGGACTGCCAAAAAAATATTATCTAACAATTGAACCCATTTTCAAAATTATTTTTTTACGCCTTCTTAGCTAGTCAACTAGTACCATCCTATTTCGAAGAATGAAATTCTTTATTAAGCTTCACTCTCACATAAGAAGTTGTAGAACATGGCTTACGATATTTCATTTAAAACGTTTATAATAGATTCAATGCATATTTAGGTTGAAAAAGAAACATATCATTATCCATTTATGACACTTGGATGCCCAAAAGGAATTGTAGTAGACCAGATTCATTCATTTAAAAATTATCCCATGACCATTTCATCAAACCAAAAATTAAACAAACATTACTTCTATTAATGACTGAGTCGTCAACATATATTGCAATAATTAAGAAATCAACATTTACATATAAAAAATAGATATTGCGATCTAATTCACAATGTTCTAAAAAAGATTGAGAAAGAATCAATTAGTCTTCTCTTACCACAATCCATGGACTCATTTCAAATCATATAAGGACTTATTCAATCGACATACAAGACTATCATCCTTGTCAAATCCTAGGAATTTCTTAATATAAATAGTCTCATTGAAGTCACCATATAAGAAATCACTTCTAACATCCATATGATGTACCTCCCACCAAAACAAACATTTAGTGAAAGAACAAGTTGAATGTAATTTATCTTTGCAATAGAGGAAAATGCTTCGATATAGTTGATGTCTTCTTGTTGATTGAAGCCCTTTGCTACCAAGTGATCCTTATGCCTTTCAGTAACACATTTTGTGGTGAATGTATTCTTGTATATCTAATGAAATTCCACGACATTCTTTCCTTTTGATCGATGGACTAAATAAAAAATTGTATTCTTTATCAAGGAACGATATTCATCAACAATATCATTGTCCCATTCGGGTAAATCCTCACCATATGCATATGTATTAGAATCCATTCCTCTACCACATATTTCATTAGAAAAACATAACCATGTTGTTTTTGACTTCTAGTCTTCCTTGGATCATTTACATCTCTTGCATCGAGAACAAAAAAATTGATTGTCTTAGTCAACCATCTGGGATGACAAATGTCCCTTATAGAGGAAGTACCTACTGAAAATATTTATTTGTATAATTATCAAGAGTTTGAAATGTCATGGTAAAATCTATTGTGAACGGTTGATTTCAAGTTGATTATGGTACATGACTTGACTATCTAGTAAAAAAATCTAAAGTCCTCTCATTAAACACAACATCCCTTTAGAAAATATTTTCTTTCTCAAATAGATCAAGAGACCAATAGGAGTTGTGACTCTTTAGAGTATCCCATCATAATTTAAGGATGATTCTTTGCATCCATCTTCTTTATATTGTGATATGGAATATGGGACTATCCTATGCATCAACATGTTTTAATGCATCAAACCAAGTGGTTTCTCGCACTACACTTCTGTAGAGTCATATTTCATACAAATATAGTCATATAATCAGGTTCAAAACATAATTTGGTCATATAATCAGGTTCAAAACATAATTTGAGTAGTAGAGAACTTCTACCTAAAACTTATTTGGCATTTTCTCCCACTACACCTCTCTAGAGTCATATTTCATACAAATTTAGTCATATAATGAGGTTCAAAACATAATTTGAGTAGTAGAGAACTTCTATCCAAAACTTATTTGGCCTAAACTGAACATCACAAAATTTTGACAAAGTTCAATTATTCCTTCTAGCAACACCATTTTGTTGAGGTAAATAGGCTACAAATATTTGCCATGAGATATTGCTGTATGAAAAATATGTCTAAAAAAACTTTCCTTGATATAATTCTCCTCCATTATGAAGTCCGAAACATTTCATGGGTTTTATACATTTCGTTTTATCCAATGCTCTAAATTCGTTGAATCTTTCAAAAATATGATCATTATTCTTCAAGAAATATAGACAACTACATCTACAAAAATATTTCAAAAATATGATCATTATTCTTCAAGAAATATAGGCAACTACATCTACAAAATTCATCAATGAAAACCAAAACATACCTTGCAATTGATAGTTGTGGTTAGTTCATCATACATAGGTCAATATGGACAAGTTATGGCTGTGTCTATGCTCCCATTCTTTCCCTATTTCAAATGTAGCCTAGTAACCCTTTAATTTCAATTTTAAATTTGAATAACTCCCGATAACTCGGAGATAACTCGGAGCATTGCAACAGTCTTAGATATACAATTTTGGATGTTGGAAACATCAAAATATAAAAAATCATTCAGATCGATCACAAGTGATCATCACAGTCGAGGCTAAAGCATATTTGACTCCGTAAATAGTGAAAATATCAAAATACAAAACCATTGTCTGGGTTCTAAAAACTGAGTATTTTGCATCGCAGCAGACAATTATATATACAAAAGAAACAGACAGAATATTTTACCTTATAAGCTATATTCTGTCCGTGTTTACATCCAGTATTAAGGTAGTGGCGTATCATCTACGCTTGTATCAACTCTATTATCTCCTCCGATTCCATATTTGCTACTCTGCAGTCCTTCTTTCGCATAACAGAAGTTACGTATTCAAAATGAGCTCTCTCGCAAGGAATCGCGAGGCCCGTCTGATGATGGAATCCATACTCTTCCCTGGCTTTCTCCAATAGCGCTTGGAAGAGAGGATGATTCAAATAACCTATAGGAACTATAAACCGACTGCGCTCGATCCCAACGTACACTGCAAAGTGTCCTCGGCAAATATCTTTTGGAGGGCTGGCATTGATATCCTCATATTCATTACCAACTCCTGTGAAATAACACATCATATTTTTAATAGGACGGTGGGTGTATCCGGCTGCCTTACGGGCCTTGGCAAGCCTCTGAAATTTGGTTGTTATCTTACTCAGAAGCACCATTTTGTTTCCCATTGAAACAATTCTTAGCAGGGCAGATGATTAACGCATTAACCAAAATGGACCCTTTTTCGGAATGGAATATATGGCGAGAGTACGAGGTTTCTCCGTGAGTGAATCGTAATGGGAAAGGATTCTTCAGTGCGCACACTATAGTGAGGTGCGCACACTATAGTGAGGCGGTTGTCCCGAACATCGTGCATATAATGATTATGAACTTATCCTCTTCGTATTAGGTGTGATGTCGACAATCTGGCTCCCATTGATTTTCCAGGCGTGAAATTCCCGGGCGAATACTTTGACTTATCGTAATATAACAGAAAAAAAGCCTCGTCATTTATTTGCATTGGTTTTCAGAGTTTTAAATTATCGGCCTGTGCATTGATTTCCAGAGCTGGAAGTTATCGGTTTATTTCAAACTATGTGCTATATGGGCATTAAGATTGACCATGTTTAGACCCAATTGCAAAATCGCTTTCCGTCTAAAGTTTATTTGAAAATATTGGAGGCTGAATATAGTTACAACTCTCATAAGGTTCGTCTTAACTTTCCTAGTTAATAAAATAGATAGATTGTTAAGACAGTGTGTGTGATTTATAATTGTAAACTAGGTTTCATCCATGAAGGTGTATTAGTTAGTTGTTGTAATTTTATTAATTCAGTTCATTATATGTTTTGGATTTTGGTTAGTGAAAAGCTATTTATAATAGTAACAAGTGTTGCATTGTAGCTTAGTATCAATTGGGTTGAATTGAGAACAAATGCACATCGATGGGGAAAAAGTAGCTGACACAGTTGGAAGCTGAAGGGAGATGTGGCAAGCAACATGAAGCACAGGTGGTATCCATGCAGTAAATGACACGTGGCCTTTAAAGTCCCATTTATTTATTGAAACTATATAATCCATCTTTCTATGTTCGAAATTTATGTTCTTCGAAATTTCCGTTCTTTCCAGTAGTGTGACTTGCTATGTTCGAAATTTTAGTTCCTACCTTGGAGGTTTTATCTCTTCAATGTATACTTTCAAATGGTTATAGTTAAGTACAATTTCCATAGACATCTGGCTTGTATGTCTCGATATGTGGGAGAACAAAAAAGAAGAATATATGCATGAAAACAAGATAAAACACAAAAGACACATATAAAGTTACATTCAAATTAAATAAACCTATTTATTTACATTCAACATACGTGAACATAAAAATTTATGAGCACATAAATATAAAAGAAGATAAACAAAGTTTTATTTGAAATATATCAACAAATAATAAGAAATTGAATGCATTTGTCATATAGAATGGGATTGGGGCTCCGACAAACCATAAGAGAAATATGTATAAGAAATAGGACTGTGGAAAGAAGAAGTGGATGACGGTAAAGTGTAATACCTAAAAAGAAGAAATTGGAAGGTACCAGTCTTTGGCTAGACATATCTATTTAAAAATGTGGAATAATTGGATTGATAAAAAAAGAAGGATGTGATCAGTATAGACTTACAATGATGGTACATATCACCCATTTTGCTATTTGCTTGCTGATGTCTTTTTATTGTTGTCATCGATGGCTACTGGAATCATGTAAACTATTTGTTGCCTTTTGTCGGGGACCTGCTTCACTTCCCTTTTGATGTTGATCTCATTCTATATTTTTATGTTGAAAAGTTCATTTTCTAATTCCCTTAGATAAATAGAAATATTATGTAGAGCTTGATCAATTTCTTTGTTATGTACCAAACAGTCGACTAGCTAGTTGTCCACGTCATCTTCACCATATTTAAGGATGCTGTAAAACTTTTCTAAAGACAACGCCTTAAAACTATCAACTTGTTTATCAAAGGCTTTCTTTGTTAAGGGAAAGGAGTTGATGATTAACTTGGGGTCTTGGACCTTGTTGGTCCTTTTGGCTAAGTCTATTCTGGTCAGCTTTGTGAATAATTTTTCTTTCTTTGATATGACTTCTTCACATGATTGGACAATGAGATGCAGGTTCTTCACTTTCTCTTTCTAGCATACATTTAATTGAGTGATCCAGTTTTTGGAGGGGAGATCTTGTTTTCTTTTTCTCGTTTCTATCATGTTGTTGACATTGGTGCCAAAAGGGAGGACCATGTCCAAATATAAAAAATGTTCATTTTTTAAATCCTCCTGCAAATGTTCGAGGAAAGTATGTGCCCTCGTTCTAAGGGAAGCCATAATTTTTTATGTTTCTCAGGCCTCAATAATTAGTTCCATTCTTTTCTTGATATTATTCTCCACATATCCTCTACACGATACAAGGAGGCTAGAGGATCCTTTTAACTTGGTTGCAGGGGTGGAAGACATGGCTATTTCTAAAGGATTAACAAGCAATGACATAGGAATTAAAGCTTCCTCCAATTCCTTGACTCGGTCCTTCAACCTGCCTCCAATGGAATCATCAAGAGCATCTCCAGTTTCTCTATGAAGTCGAGAGATTTGGGATGGATTCATTTTTGCAAGGTTAACCTCTGAACTAGATTTACCTTTCATATTTTTTATGTCTCTCCTTTCAATAATTAATTTTTTAGACTCGTTGTCAAAAATAGAGCTCTGGAATACAAAGGATTTATCTTCGTTAAAAATTTTGGTATCAGCTATGTTCATTGGGTGACTATACTGGATCACGTCTCTAGGCTGATCAAGGGTGCATAATACGCCATCCAGACCAGTTTCAAGTTCCATGTTCGTACTCTCAATTTTGGGCTCTTCCGCTTGCTCTACAATTTTTTTTCTCTTCTTCTCCATGGGAAGCTTGTGAGAACTATCAATTTTAGGGTGAGGTGGGTTGTTATCTCCTCCTTCATTTGAATAATTCTAGGTTTCTTTCTTTCTGTGCTGGGATGTTGGAGCGATGCTCCGGGATGCCATACTTTCTGGGAGTGCTATCTGACGATTGAACACTCTTCTCACCAGGGCTTTTCCATGTTTCTTTTACAATTCAGTGGTGTTTTGCAATGTGTCTAGGTCGCTGACATCAGAAGCATGAGTTTTGTCGTCAGTGTCTTTGTTTTCTCTCAGGTGTTTAACATAGTTACCAACTTAATCAGAACTGTGACCTCAAAAAGAGAACTCTTGCCCCCAAAACCCATATTTTTGCATAAAAAACATCCAAATCAACCCCCAAATAAAAAAGTAGTGCTACCGGTAGCACCATTTTTTTAAACGGGGTCACAATTACACAAATTTTCAAACATGGCCTTCAAAACTTAGACAATAGCTCAAAAAACCTTCAAATCGGTACCTAAACAAAAGGATGTTACAATTTTTTTTAATTTTTTTCAAAACGTTAAATTTATAGATATTTTGAAATTGTATTTTGAGCAATCGGTACCATTAAAACCAAAACTTCAAAATCAACCATCAAATTGAAATGTACCGATAGAAACCATTTTAAATTTGGGGTATTAAAATGATATTTGTTTTAAAATGGTAATCGAAATCATCGTTACTGCAAACAAAATCATTAAATCAATGCTTAAATGCTTACTGTTTAAATCTTAGTTTATGACTCCAAACACAACATAATACCTAATGCCATGAAAACAATACATTTAAAAATATATAGTCAAAACCCAAATTTAGAAGGAAAAAAAAAAGGATAAAAACAAAAACTTAAAAGAATGAAAAAGATTTAAAAATTTCAGAGAAAACAATAAGTTTTAAAATATATATATATTTATTTTTGAAAAAACAATAGTAAAAAATCTATTAAAACCTTAAAAAAAAAATGACAAAAGCAAAAGAAATACTAAAATCATGTCAAAATTCAAAAAAATCTAAAATAAAATCTTGAATAAAATAATATTAACAAAATATTAAAATTAAGAAAATTTAATTGCAAATTAAATATATATATATATATATATATATATATATATATATAACAAGTCATGAAATATTTCAAAGATTTAACGTGAACCTGTATGACATTGTATAACTCTATGAAATATTAAATCTTAAAAAAAAATCTTTCAAATATATGTCATTTAATATTTGAAAGATTTAATATTTAATATTTGTATGTTTAGGAATGGTTGTAAAATAATTTTTTAATTAATGAAAAATTGCATTGATTTATGAAGTAAATAAGCAATAAAAAAATTTAATTAAACAAAACGCCTACTATATCACTAAAAAAATCACTCATTATTGGTTTGAATTCTTTCTATTTAAACACCTTAAAATAAGGTACCTTGTGGTTGTGATTATTTCTATTTAAAGACCTTAAATTAAGATACCTTGTGGTTGTGAAAGAGTCATGCATATTTGATGTAATTTTTTTATTTGAGTACATCACCTTCATGCCAAGGTTTCCATCTTAGATATAGATGTGGCAAGTTTGAACAAATAGAGGAAATGAAGGATATGTTAAATACTAGAATCATATTGGAATTGAGAATCTAAATTTGGATATGTGGTAGTTTACATTAAAATGGCGAGATAACTAGGCAAGGGCCAGGTCTCCTGGGCGAAAAACATAAAATTACACACAAAAAAAATAAAAAAAAATTGTTTTTAATAAAACAATGAAAATTCCCCGGATGGGGTGTTAGTGGTTTCCCCGTGGCAAAGGATGGGAGCGGACACAGCCCGACGCGACACAGAGCCACATGACGGGCTCGTGCCGCAGGCCAGTGTCGTCCCGGGAGGGTAATGGAATTTAAAGCCGTGATAATGGACGAGGTAATGGGCATTTACGCCACCCTTTGTTCCTCCACAGTCTGTTTTATGTCTTGGCTCGTCGTTTTTGGCATTGCACCATGTATGTGGTCTGAGGGGCTCCTCCCTTCACAACGCAATCAAAACCAGGTTCACTCAGCTGTTGTCTCCTTTGTTTTTCTGCAACTCTGGTTTAACCTTGTCGAGACCCGCCCACCTGCGCAAATGAAAGAAAGGATTAGAGGAAGGCTGAAGAGGGGCTCCCCCTGGAAGCCCCGTAGACCTCCAGTCTCGCCTTCAGTCTCCCCTTCGACATGTTCCTCCTCCCATCCCCAAACTCTGTCCACAGCTGCCACCCCGCCACCTTCGCCGTCCATGCATCCTTGCTCCACGACCACCCCGCCACCTTCGTCGTCCATGTAGTCTTTGCGTATACATTCCATGGCCACTATTCCGCGAGGGTCGACTCCGATTCTGCGATGTCCTCAGGACCCCTGATTGCAATTCACAGCGACAATGTCCTTCCCAGGGCCCTCGAGTACTCTGAGTGGTGCACCACCAGCTTTTGGTGAGTCCAAACGCGCGCGCCTCCACCCCACGGCCCACCCTGACAGCGATCACTTCAAAGATCGACTGGTCAACCTGTATGACTTAGTTTTTGAGCTAAGGAAGGAGGTGGCAGACCTCAAGTATCGCCTGCAGGTCACCGAAGAAAATGTCGCGACCTTCCTCCATATCCTCTCGACTATGCACTTGGAGCTCTCCTCGGACCCGGTTGACTCTACTCCAGGGGAGGCACATGATACTGAGATGGATGCAGGCAAGGATAGCATGCAGCGACCGACAGAAGCGAAGCAGGAGGAAGCGGAATGAAGCGGCCCAGATGAGACCAAGGAGTGTGAGGAACGAAAGGAAAAACGTTGGGATGACCAACCGACATACATCGAGGAAGAACCGTGGACAGAGGACCTCTGAGCCACGTGGATAGGTTATTTTCCAGGTGTTTATCTCTTTAATGCTGTGTATCAAGTTTTACTAGTTTCATAGTCTAGATGGCAGTCAGTATGAACCTTGCTTGTTTTCTGAACTAGTACCTTCTAAGACTTATGAATTGGGGGTTGGCTGGACTGGTTTCCCCTCTGTTGGGGCAGTCCAATAACTATAGCCAGTATTATGATGTATTTTGGCAACTTTTTTCAGCTTTAGCAGGCTCCTAATATAATATATACTTCCTATTTACAAAAAAAAAAATA
>ML801233.1:0-15683 GCA_009831015.1 Picea engelmannii | reverse complement strand
TTCTAGTTAAGTTGGTAACTATGTTGTCTCTGGAAAAAATAATTGTCGAGGCCAACTGTAAGTAAATGTTCTAAAAAAATTGATTATGGTCGAAGTGTCTTAGCCTTTCATCATATCTTAGATTCAAGTTGTTGAAATGGGCCACAAATTCATCAATTTTGTTGACGTTCATCAACACGAAGTCCCCAACTTTCCAAGGTAGAGGAATGAAATGTTTTTTTCTCTTCTCATGGAATAGATGCAACCAATAGTTTTATTGCCTTTCTATTTATGTAACAAACATTCTGTTCATAATGTGACATGGAAGGAGAGCAGGTTTTACCTTGTAGCCAAAAATCCTTATTACACTGTAATTCTCCATTTGTTCAAGTGCCTCCTTCCTGTCCAAAAACTTGGTTTCCTGGTCAGATATGCGGGGAGCATCTTCTCATAATAATAAAACTTTGAAAACATAAGCAAAGTCATTAAAAACCTTATAAAAATAGTGGGAGGCCTTGTGTTTCCACACAAGGATTATTGGGTCGAAAATTCCCAAGGATTATTGGGTCGAATTTTCGACCCAAGGATTATTGGGTCGAAAATTCCCAATTTACCTTCTTGGATAGAGACAGTTTTGGAAACTGACAGCAATATACTATCACGAAAACCAAGTAGGATGACATATAAAATTTCTTCTCCTTTTTGAAGCTTGACAATTGGGAACATATTTCATGGGAAATTAGCTTCCCCCAATAAAAAATCGCTTGTTCCTTTACTGTGAAATAAAAAATATAAAGAACCATGTGGGAAATAGTTACTGTGGATTATTGTCCCGTTATTCTTGTAAATAGCCAGACAATTTCCCGGAATGGCTTTCTAAATGAACTAACCTGGAAGTTTGTGATATCTTCAAGAATTGCCATCAGTTCTTCCAGGAACTCGGGCAAGAGGTCCAACCCATTATTATGCTTTCTTAGGAACTTCTTGGAATCTTCTCCTCTGAACGTCAATGTTGGATCTGATAATCCTAACATCTAATGGAAGACCTGAGGTGACAAAGAAACCGAAGAGTGGTCCCAAATTGGAATAATTCTTTGGACTTAAATATATTGATTGACGCACCAAGATACCAACGCCTTGTAGTCAAAAAAATTAGGGACACAACCTGCACGAGCAATCCCAGAGGTCCAAATTATTTCATTCTAGGCTGAAGGGGATGAGTAGTAAGAATATGCTCTGGACGATTGGAAGTTTTGGTCCTCACGCCTGAAGATGTTCACTGTATCTTCACAGAATTGTTGTTGAGTTGGTTCCATAAATTTATGAGAATGTTTGTTTGCTCCAGACAATGCTTGAAATGAACAGTTTGAGGGGATAATATAACCCTTCACAAATGTTGGTTCAATGCGTGTGAATGGGAAATCCCCTCGAGCCTTTCTCTCATTAATGACAATCTCTATGGGTGTTGCATGATGAGATGTTACCAGTAAATCTTACTTGTTGCATACCTAGAAGTGCGAAGGTAGAAGGTACAACGAAGAGAAATTAAGGATTGGAGGTTTCGTGAACACGCCAACCCGACGATGTGCGAACAACATTCCATGATGTTTTAAATTAAGACTCGGAAGGGATAATATAAACCTCCACAAATACTCGTTTAATGCGTATTAATGGGAGATCTCCTCAAGCCTTTCACTCATCAATGACAATTTATACAGTTCCTACATGATGAGTTGTTACAATTAAAGCTTACTAATTGCATATCTAGAAATAAGACCTTATATATGTGTGTGTGTGTGTGTGTGTTTATAAACAATTTTTTATTATAAACACGTGTGAAGGTGATAGAGACAGGGAAGATCAAGTAAGGAATGGCCAAGTATGAAAAGCGGTTGGATGGGCTTCAAAATAGGGTTACAGTGGATACTCAGGAGAGGTGAGTATCTAACGGTCAAATTGTATGTCTCAGAAGTTTTTACTGCAAAACGCGTAAAATGGAAGAGGGCATGATGGGGCAGCTCATGGGTTGGTTTGTATATTTGTAGAATTCTGGGAAAGTGTCTAAGTATGGAATAGGCAAACGGTTAGTCGGAATTGTTTTCATAATTAAGGATTGAATATTTCATGAACGAGCCAACCCGACGAGGCATGAACGACATTCCATGATGTTTGAAATTACCACTCGGAAGGGATAATATAACCCTCTAGAAATCTTGGCTCAATGCGTATTAATGGGAGATCTTCTCAAATCTTGGTTTAGCATTAAATATTACTAATTGCATACTTAGAAATAAGACCTTATATACATACATACATACACACACACGAACACACACACACACACACACATATATATATAATAATGTTTTTATAAACAATCTTTTTTATGATAAATAAGACTCTTTTATATATATATATATAAGTATGAAAAGTAGTCGGATGGGCTTGAAAGTAGGATTGCAAGGGATATGAAGGAGAGGTGAGCACCTGACGATCAAATTATATTTCTTTTTAATATATATATATATATATATATATATATACATATATTTATTAATGTTTTTATAAACAATTTTTTATTATAAACAAGTGCGAAGGTGATGGGGATACATAAGAGAAAGTAAGGAATAACCAAGTATAAAAATTGGTCGGACAAGTTTCAAAATAGGGTTATAGGGGACTTTCAGGAGAGGTGAGGGTCTGATGGTCAAATTGTATGTCTCATAAATTTTGACTGCAAAAGGCGTAAAAGGGAAGAGTGCATGATGGGGCAGTCCAACGGTCGGTTTGTATATTTTCGAAATTTTGGGTGTTGTTTTTAGGTTGCGGAACAATGGAAGGGAAATATTGAGTCCACCTGTCTCGGAACCCACAATCAAAAAAGTGGCTAAGTATGGAATAGGGAAACAGTCAGTGGGACTCGTTTTCACTAATATATTAAAATTTGTAATAGATATCCCATTACCTGGAAAGATCTTTTTTTCATGTTTATCGCGAAATTTCGGGTGTTGTTTGCAGGTCGCGGAACAATGCAAGGGAAATATTGAACCCATCTGTCCAGGAACCTGCAAGAGAAAAGTTCGGTAAGTATGGAATAGGGAAATGGTCGATGGAATTCATTTTCACTAATATATTGATTTTTGTAATAGATATCCCATTACCTGGAAGAATATTTTCTGCATGTTTCTAGAGAAGTTGTCTAGGGACAATTATTATGACAGTCTCCTCGAGGCATGGTGAGTTGTCAACATTAAACCTCAATTATTACATACTTGGAAATAAGTGCGAAGGTGGCGGTCACAAGAAACATCGATTAGGAATTATATATTTCATGAACCCGCCAACCCGATGATCTACGAAAGAGATTCAAAGAAATGGCAAAGTATGGAAATCGAAAGGACGAAATTCAAAATGGGGTGACAATAGTTCCATAGGAGACGTGAGGACCTGACGGTCAAATTGTAGGTCTCAAAACTTTTGAGTGAAAACTATGAACACGGAAGAGGGTATGATGTGGGAGTCCAGTTGTAAATTTGTATATCGCAGAAGTCAGGTTGTTGTTTGCAGGTCATAGAACAATGGAAGTGTAATCTAGAGCCTGCTTGCCTAGGAATCCGTGATAAAAAAAGTGGCTAGGTATGGAATGGGGAAGGAGTTGATCGGAGTCGCGATATAAAAGAACGAGTGAAAATGTGAACCCATGATTCTTCCAACCCATGCAGCTAGACATTTTTGGAACAACGACTAAATAGTCAGAAAGAGAAAGTATAGGGGAAAGAGAAATGATAATTTGGTTAAGTATAGAAGAGGGAAAATAAGGGATAATATATTCAAATATGTAATAGCTATCCCATTTTCTGGAAAGATGTTTTCTGCATGTTTCTGGAGAAGTTGTATACTTATTTCATATACTTGGAAAGAAGTGTGAGGGTGGCGGGCACATGAAACAACGAATAGGAATTGGAAATTTCATGAACCCGCCAACCCGAAGATCCACGAAAGAGATTCCAATAAATGGCCAAGTGTGGAAAGTGGTCGGACGAGCTTCAAAATAGGGTGACAAGGGTTCCTGAGGAGATGTGAGGCCCCAGTGGTCAAATTGTATGTATTAGAACTTTTGAGTGAAAAATGTGTAACACGAAAAAGGGGATGATGTTGGAGTCTGGAAGTCCATTTGCATATCGCAGAAGTCGTGGTGATGTTTGCAGGTCAAGCAACAGTGGAAGTGCAGTTCGCCTGTCTGGGAACCTGAAAGAGACAAATTCGGTAAGTATGGAATAAGGGAATGATCGGTGGGACTCTTTTGGCTAATATATTGATATTTGTAATAAATATCCCATTACCTGGCAGGATATTTTCTACATGTTTCTGGACAAGTTGTGTAGTTACAATTAGTACGACGGTCTCCTGGAGGCATGGTTATTTTTTAGCATTAAACCTGAGTTATTGCATACTTGGAAAGAAGTGCGAAGGTTGCAGGAATAGGAAACAACGATTAGGAATTGGATATTTCGTTAACCTGCCAACCCGACGATCTGCGAAAGAGATTCCAATAAATTGCCAAGTATGGAAAGCGGGCGCATGAGCTTCAAAATGGGGTGAGAATAGTTCCCCAGGAGATGTGAGGACCTGAAGGTTAAATTGCAGGTCTCAGAACTTTTGAGTGGAAACTGTGTATCATGGAAGAGAGTATGATGTGGGAGTCCGACAATAAATTTGTAGATCATAGATGTTTGGGTGTTGTTTGTAGGTCACAGAACAATGGAAGTGCAATCTAGATCCCGCCTGCCCAGGAATCTACGATATGAAAAGTGGCTAGGTATGGAATGGGAAGTGGTCGATCACAGTCACAATATAAAGGAACGAGTGGAAATGTGAACCTGCGAGTCTGCCAACCTGCACAATTAGACATTTTTGGAAAAAACACTAAGTAACTGGAAAGAGAAAGTAGAGAGGAAAAAGAAACAAGAATTTGGTTAAGTATCGAAGAGGGAAAATAAGGGCTAATATATTCAAATCTATAACAGATATTCAATTTCCTGGAAAGATCTTTTCTATATATTTATGGAGAAGTTGTATACTTACTGCATATACTTGGAAAGAAGTATGAAGGTGGCAGGAGCAGGAAACAATGACTAGGAATTGGAAATTTCCTGAACCTATCAACCCGACTATTCGAAAAATAGATTCCAAAAAATGGCCAAGTGTGGAAAGTGGTCGGACGGGCTTGAAAATAGGGTGGCAAGGGTTCCCAAGGAGACATGAGGCCTGGACGGTCAAATTGTATGTATCAGAACATTTCAGTGCAAAATGTGTAAGACGAAAGAGGGTATGATGTGGGAGTCCATAACTAAATTTGCATATCGCAGAAGCCAGAGTGTTGTCTGCATGTCACAAAACAATGGAAGTGCAATTTAGAGACCGCCTGGGCGAGAACCCGTGATCGAAAAATTGGCTAGGTATGGAAAGGGGAAGTACTCGTTCGGAATCGTGATATAAAAGTATGAATAAAATGTGAACCTGTGAATACACCAACCTTTGTAACAAGACATTTTCGGAAAAAACGACTAAGTAACCAGAAAGAGAAAGTATAGGGGAAAAAGAAAAGGGAATTTGGTTAAGTATATAAGAGGGAAAATAAGGGGATAAAAGAGTGGGAAAATAGAAAAGAGAATGGAAACTTTTGTAAGCGGGAATTGGTCTCAAACAAGCCCCATTGTTGCAAAATCATCATTTTCTAGTCTAATATTTTATCCACTTACTTGTTTTCTATTGTTCTTGTACCATTAAAAAGGTTGTGAGCAAATTCTTTGTTGAAGATTAGTTTTTATTGCAACTTGTGGGAGTAATTGTGTTATTAATACATTCTTCCACGACTTTGACATATTAACTTAAGTATTAAACTTCTTCGATGATGGGTTGTTAGAGTTAAAGCTTAATAATTGCATGTCTAGAAACAACAATGACGATCTTTAATTTTAATATTGTAGTGGATTTCATAGTCCCATTTGACTACAACCGTTATAGATCACTTTTATTTTATTTTATTTATTTATTTATTTTTATTTTTTATCGCGAACAAGAAATTTGGTAATTTCATTAATCAAGTAAAAAGTGCTCAAATAGAGGCCAGGGGATGGACAACTAATAAAATGTCCCTTTTTGAGTAAATAAATCAAGGATGCATAAGGGAAATAATAAATTGTTTTCTTAGCAAGGCTAAGATAAAACCGGAATTTCTAGGGTGGGGCCCCGACTGCCACATCGTCATTTAGTCTTGCTATGCTCTATTTGCATTACGAATAGAATTGAATGTTGATTTGAAACTGTATGAAATTCATTTTTGTTTCCATAGAAGCCTGATGGGATCAAAATAATGCATTGTGATATAATTGGTAAATGTTCCATATTAGATCAAATTACTTTAGCCAATACAATATTGAAGAACTACGAGACTATCAAACCATGCTAATGAGAAGAGGTGTTATATCTATCCATAAAAAATAAAAATATTTGGTAGTGTATATATATCCATATAAATTGGATTGAGTTCTTTGCACCAAAGCATTGAACATATTTTTCATAAACACGGGTACAGGATCTACAAAAAAAAAACAAAAAAACATGCATACAATTTTGTGGTGTTCCTCTAGTGAGTCAACATGTAGGAGGCATCGATATGCTCTTCAACATGCATACAAAAGTCATTACCATTATTTTTTTAGGAAGTCCTTTAAGTATTCTCCTCGGAAGGCCAATGTTTTTTGCCGCAATCTCAATATCTTGCGGAAGACATGAGGCGATAAACAAATAGGAGAGTGGTTCTGCAGTGGAATAATTCCTTGGATTCAAGCAGGTGAACAACACTCCTACACTTGATGTTAACGACCTGGAGACATTGCAAGGCACCACTCAATTGTACAAATAGTAGGGAAAAGGCTCTGGTGAGAATAATTTCGAATCTGCGACCACCACTGTGAGGAGAACGACATCCCACAACATCACTCCAATGGAGCACCCTAGAAGAAAGAAAACCATAATTTTTCAAACCCAAGAGGACATAAGAACCCATCCTTGCGGTAAAATTGATAGTTCTCACAATATTCCCATGAGGAAGAAGACGAAAAATGTTGCAGGTCAAGCAAAAGAGGCCGAAATTGAATGTTAGGACACACCAAGAGACCACCTCCTCACAGTCGAAGACTTCAGGGACACAGGTTGAACGAGTAATTCCATAGGCCCAAATTAATAAATTATGGGTCGAAGGAGATGAGTAGTAGGAATATTCCTTGCACCAGTGGGATTTCTGGTCCTCATCCCCTAATATATTAATTGTATATCCAAAGAACAGGAGAGTGGTCCCACAATTGAATAATTATTGGCTTGAAATATATCTCTAGGAGCATAAAGAGACCATTTCCTTAGAGTGAAATACTTTCTCCTAGAGTGGACTAATTTGGACCTATGGAATTCCTACTCTTGAGCTCCAAAGCAGATATTTCATTCAACATCGGTTTCTTTTCTAAAACCCCTTCTTTTTATCTTGTCAAGGCCACCATTGTTGAGCCGAGAAGTGCCCCCCATTATGGTTGATTTCAATTTGCAAGAAAGAGTGGGAACCAAGTCTGCATTTCCATCATCCATTGTCATAAAGCATCCATCAAATCATCTTATTACATCTTGAAATTGGTTGCATCAACTTCTGCGCCAGTGATCAATGCAGGCGGGCAGGCTGTCTAAGGAGGCAGGGTTGCCTTGGAATTATTTGGCTTGAAATATATCTCTGAGTGCACCAATGGACCATCTCCTTTTTTTCTCCTGGGAGGAGGGAGATGAGTAGTAAGAATATTCCCTAGAGTACTGGAACCTTTGGTCATCATTCCCGAAGGTGTTTACTTTATCTATACAGAACTGTTGTCGAACTGCTGCCATAGGTTAATGATAATTTTTGTTTTCTCTAGATGATGTTTGAAATGAAAATTCGGAAGGGGTAATATAACCCTCTGCAAATCTTGTTTTAATGCATATCAATGGAATATATCCTTAAGCCTTTCGTTGATCAATGACAATATCCATAGTTCATGCATAATGAGTTGTTACCATTAAATCTTACTAATTTCATATTTAGAAAAACATGGGAAGGTGGCGGTGATAGCGAAGAGCAATTAAGGATTAGAGATTTCGTAAAGGCGCTAACCGGACGATGCCCAAAAGATATTGCATAATGCTTGAAATGAATACTTGGAAAGGATAACACAACCCTCCACAAATATTGGTTCAATTCATTATAATGACAAATATTCTCTAGCGTTTCAGACATTAATGACAATCTTAACGGTTCCTGGACGATAATATATTAGCATTAAAGCTTAATAATTGCATATCTACAAACAAGTGCGAAGGTGGCAGACATGGCGAAGAGCGATTGAGCATTACACATTTCGTTGACCCGCCAACCCATGAAAGAGATTCCAAGAAATGGCCAAGTATGGAAAGCGGTCGGTCGGGCTTCAAAATAGGGTCACAATTTATACTCAGGAGACGTGAGGAACCGATGGTCAAATTGTATGTCTCCAAAATTTTGACTGCAAAATGTGTAACACGGAACAAGGCACAATGACGGATTTCAGCGGTCAATTTGTATATCATGAAATTTGAGGTGTTTTTTGTAGGTAGTGGAACAATGGAAGTGCAATGTTGAGCAAGCCTGGCCAGGAACTGATGATGGTAATAGTGGCGAAGTATGCAATGGGTAAGTGATTGGTCAGACTCGTGATATAAAATAATGAGACATACTCGGAAGAAGGAATACTAACGGGCTTGAAAACAGGGCCACAAGTTCTACTCAAGAGACGTGAGGGCCCAATGGTCAAATTGTATGTATCCCAACTTTTGATTAAAAAATGTGTAACATGGAACATGGGACAATGACGGACTTTGACAATGAATTTGTATATTGCGAAACTTTAGGTGTTGTATATAAAAGAATGAGACATTTGGAAAAACGACACATTTGGAAAAAAAAAAAAGTAACCAGAAAGGGAAAGTAAATGAGAAAAATAAAGGGGAATTTGGTTTCCAATTTGTAGATCAGGGAAGTCCAGGTGCCTTTTGCAGGCTGCGAATCAATGTAAATGCAATTTTGATACCGCCTACCCAGGAACCCGCGATCCAATTTTTTTTTTGAATATGAAACGGGTAAGCGGTCGACCAGAATCATGATATAAAAGTATGAGCGGAAATATGAAGGCGTGAATCCTCCAACCCCCGCACCTAGACATTTTCCTAAAAATGACTAAGTAACCAGAAAGGGAAAGGAGAGGACAAAAAGAAACAGGATGACCATTTTCGAAAGTGGGAATTGGTGTAAGAAATCCCCATTGATGGTATTAACAGTAACTATGAAGTGAATTAAATAGGTGAATAGGATCGTCAATCAAAGAATAGATAAAGCGAGCCATGCTTATATTTTCCAGGATGTGTTTGTATAAGAGAAGCATAAAAAATCTACAAGAAAATCAATTTTGCGATGTTTAAGGAAAATTATTGTGCTGTCAACTTCACCGTAAGTATAACAATGACGAATTTGAATTTTAAGACAAATTTGAATTTTAATGTTCTGTGGTTGGTATGATAGTTCCATTGGAATTCCCATAGTATATATCCTTTTATTTCAAAATATTCCTGGAGATGAATTTTGCTAAGTTCATCGATCAAGGAAAAGTGTTAAAATGAGCTACATACTACATTTTTGTCAGAGAGATTATATTAAAAGGAAAAACAGGTCTTGTATCTTCTTTAAGATCGTAGAAAAACCACCAGTATCCTAAATGTATCATTAATTTTCTAGAATGAAGCATACAACCAAGAGCCAAGTAAACACCAAATGTATTGAAAGTCAAGGCACAAGGCAACACATGAACACATAAGGCGTTAACTGAGATCCCACAAGGGTCCATAGGGAAGTACGCATCAACCTATGCATCAAACAATTTGATATATATATAAAACCACATGTGGCTTTGGTTTTGTCTTACATCTGGTATATGTTCCCATGAGAAAATAACTAGGGCCATGAGATATGAACAAAAGTCTACCAAACACAAGACAAGACAAAACCACCAGAGCTTCACCATTGTATCCCAACTATAACCAAACCCCCAAATGGGGAACATGAAACTTATCGATTACTATTTTACCATGAAGAAAGACCACTATGGACATTTTCTTCTCATAGTGCCATGTTCTATCACTACCAATTTTAACAATGCCTAATTTCCAACATTATTGGAAATGGCTGATGGTTATGCCCAGAGGAGAAAGACATTTCGACGGTTCAAAGGATGGGCCTGAGTTATTCAAAGTTGAATAATTTGTATGGGTTTTGTCCTCATGCTTCCCATTTCTGGACTGAACAATCTTATGCGCTTGTACATCAACAATAAATGCACCTGCATGTATGAATTCCAATGCCCGGACTCCCAAATATCTATAGTGAGTTTTGAAGATCTCAAGCTCATGCTTCAATCCATGTTGAGCCCTTTTTTTTCAATTAGGGCATCGAGAAAATGCAGATATCATACCATAAATGTATAGTTTGAGATCATCCTATTTTTTATTTGGGTACCCAAAAAATGCATAAATCTTGCCATGGCTATATAGTTAGAAAACATTTTTCCAATTTGGACACCCAAAAAGGTGCAAGCTCCTCCAACAAATCTACATCTAGCCACCATTTTTGTTTCAATTGGACACGCCAACATATATGAAAATTTATTACTCGAAGATGCAAAAAAACATCAAAATAACAACAACAATTTTATTAGTAGTTTAATTCTTGTTTTTTTAGGTTCTCAAAAAGAGACAAAATCTATGGAAATAAAATGTTACATCCATAGATGTAAACTTTGAAGAAATCGAGTCCGACAAACATTCATTTGGGTATTGAAGAAAAATTACACACACACATGAAATTTTTTTCGTTTCCTGCCAAAGCTTGATATGATTTTTTAATTTTTTTCAGTCGATATGCATTATTGCATTGTCCTCATTTAAGGTAAATTTGTTATGTATCCAAAAATCACGCAGCATGTAGACAATGTTTTCCTTTTTCTGTAGGTATACCTCATATGTAACTTTTTCTAACCCATGAAGCACATATTGTAACAGAGGCTACCTAATTGTACAATGTACAATTGCGTTGCCCACGGTTCGGATGGTAACATTGAGGAAATGTCTATATATGTAAGGGAAGTTTTTATTGCATCGTAGACAATCAATTGTATAATCATTTACGAAAGAAGAAGTAGAAGAAGGAGAGTTTCATTTGGCACATACAATATCGAAGGGGGTCGAGTACGCATTCGCTGCAACCAAAACACCTTCAACATGGGCACATGACCATATCAATTAATATATTGAACAATATAATATACAACTGTAGAACAAAAAAAGAAAAAATGCAGAAAATTGGTGAAGGAAATATGTATGAGGAAAGTGAGGATGAAATTGTAGATGTATACACACAACAATTGTAGAGTTAGTTAGTTTGTTGAGATCATGTACTATGTCTGTTCACAATTTTGTTACAAATGTTGCTTGGGTTGTGCGAAAGATCCTTTATTTAACATATCTTTTCTTTGTTATATTTTTTAAGAGAATAAGTGGAAATTTCCATTTATGCAACTGTTCTTCCATTGAGGAAAACAAATTTGAATAGGTGTCAAACAATTGCACCTGCAACATGGAACAATGGAATAGTTGTGTAACATAACCGAGATACATGGACATGTGAAAGTAAAGGACAAAATTGGATATGGTGAATGATACCATTGCCTTATTGTTGTTTGACTCTCCATATTTTATATGGAGAATGTGTTGCGAGCCAATTTTTTTCGCGAGTGTGACAACTACACTAGTAGTTATGATTGGGTAAGTGTCATTGCTCTGTCCAAGTTGGTTGATAGTTGTGTTCGGGACGAAACGATATTCTGAACAAATAGAGGGAATTTTTTCCAAAATACCTATTTCGTTGAGCGATATAATCCTATCACAATCACCATGGTCATATACTGTTCTGGGAAATATATTAAAAATTGTAATGGATATCCCATTATCTAGAAATATCTTTTCTGCATGTTTCTAGACAAGTTTTGTGGCAATAGTCAATGTGACTGTCATCAGGGATTCGTTGTTTGTCATGTCAGCATGCATAATGGATCTAGTTTTGTTTTCCTTGTCCAGGTAGGTTCTATATACAACCACTATGTCCCCGAAAAACACTTGTCCAGTTCGACAGTTGTTCAGGCCCTCTATTGATAGTATTTTGGGTGTTATAATTTTAGACCTGGTGACATTTTTTGAATAGGAAAAGTAATTTGAATGGTATTTTGCGTTATTTTCTTTTTTCTTTTTTCCTAGCATAAATGTATAAGTAGACGCACACCTTGAATGAAGTATGGAACCAGATTTTTGCAACCAAACCTCTTAGTTTGTGGAACTTGTGCTATGTTTGGCGTCTCACTTGTGCTCGTTGATACTTCTTGTGAACTGCAAAGTATCTGTTGCAGATGAAATCAACATATTTACCATGGCATATATGAATAAATAGTTGAGGATATTTGTTTGGTAAACATATGAGGAACACAATGTATGGATCTTTACCTTTGGCCTTGTCAGTTTGTTGATGTTTGTGATGATTGACTACTCATGGCCATGTCACTAGTCAAAAATATTTAGATGCAAGCATGTGTAGATGAAAATCAGAAGGAATAAATAAGAATATGAATTGTATATTGTCCATAATTATTCTGAATGTCAGATACATGGTCGAAGGAGATGGAATGTGAAATAGGGTGTGAAGGGATACTCATGAAACATGAGGACTCGACGATCAAATTGTATGCCTCAAATTTGTTTATTGCAAAAATGTGTAACAGGGAGTAGGGTATGATAGGCGGGTATGGAGACCAATCTGTATATTGTGGAACCTATGAAGCTAGAGGCACAATCTTGAACACGCTAGCCCGGGAACCCGCGATCGAAAAAGTCGCTAAGTATGGAGTGAGGAAACCGTCAGTCGGAGTCGTGATATAGAAGCATGATTATAAATGTGAAGTTGTGAGTCCACCAACCCATGCACCTAGACATTTTTGGAAAGACGACTAAGAAAATAAACCAGAAAGAGAAAGTAGACGAGAAAAAAGAAGGGGAATTCAGTTAAGCATAGAATAGGGAAACAAAAGGGATACTAGAAAGTGGGAAAATTAGAAATGGGGAGGGAAATGTTTGGAAAGAGAAGTCTCAATGAAGACCCATTGTTTTCAAATCATCGTTTTCTATTCCAATATTATATGCACCCACCTATTTTGTGTGTTTGATTTACTATCATAGTTGGTATACCTTTTCGAAGATTGTACTTCAGCCCCCTTTGATGTGGCATATAAAAATGCATCTTCCTATCCAACCAATTTGTTTCTTTCAATGTAGAAACGTCGAACACACAGTGGACATAAAGGTAAGTTAGTATGTAGAAAGACATGTAAAATAAAGAAATACAGTTCTATTTATTTCAATGTAGCAACAAAGAGAATACAATTCACATGAGGATAAGTTACTATGTAGAAATATATGTAGTATCTACATACAACAAAATAGGTGCAAAGCAGTAGAACAAGTAGAACAAATATATAGAGAATAAATGAAATACTAAACACTGGAATATGAAATAAGAGTAGAAGCATGCACCTTTGTAAATCATCCTCTACATTTGCAGCAAAGAGTCCATCATCTTCTCCAGCTACTCTGTTTGTTTAAATGTAGCAATCTAGAAAAATAAAATGGACATGAAGGAAGTTGGTATGCAGGAAGAGATTTAAAAAACAATAAACAGAGTTCGATTTATTTCAATGTAGCGGCACAAAAAATACAAAGGACATGAAGATAAGTTATTATGTAGGAAGATACACAATATCCACACACAATAAATTAGTTGCACACATATACAAACAATAAATGAAATACAAAACAATGGAATATGAAATAACAATACAAGCATGTACCTTTGTATCTCCTCTTCTACACTTGCAGTAAAGACTCCATTTTCTCGAGCTATTTTGTTTGTTTCAATGTGGGAACACACAAAATACAATGAACATGAATGGAAGCTGGTATGCAGAGGAGGACAAGTAATATCTACATACATTAAATGAGAATGAAGGAATAGAATAAAGGATAGATAGAAACATGAACCTTTGATTTTCTTCATCCGTGGTTGTAATTCTATAAAGTTTTTTCATTCCAAAATATATTACAAGCCAAAAAATATTACGAAATTGCATGGCCATAACTGAATGATTTTGGTTTTCTACAACAAAGTATTCAGATATGCTTTGAGGCATCGAAATATAATTTTGCAGTATCTTTGATGTACATCTCATATTTCAAGTACAAGAAAAATTGTATCGTGGTCATACCAGTGTGTGTACAGAATAACTAGGTTGTATTGTGATATGGGCACATTTCACCATATATGGTTAATAAGTGCATTTTGCACATGTTTTATCTTAACAAAAAGATAACGAACATTGTAATTGCACATGTAGTTGTCCAATTATTTGTTATGCCACTATTTAGTATCATGTCAACACTGAAGCATCCTATAATGATAATGGTTTCGTCCAAATGTAAATTTTTTGATGCATTTGAGAACACATTCTTTATGGTAGAAATGTTGCATGCCAAACAACATAGAAACTGAATACTGCAATTTTCAATCCAAGAAACACCACTCTTGATAGCACCATCTCAGTATCCTTTTCCTCTACAAGAAAATTTTGCAAAGGCATGTAGGTATGTTCCATAGCTAGGAAAAAAAATTGGAGAAAAATTTAAGAGCAAGATAGGAAGGCATGGGGCATGCGTCAGATCTCGACTTCGCCAGACATGGAAAACGACAAAACCGCAGGTCCACTTGCTGGTGGAGGACCTGAACACCTTTAAGTGAAAAAAAACTAGCTCCAACTTCTAGCGTAGGACGCCAACCCTGCAAAGCCGAAATAAATAAAACAAAACAGAAAGAAACAAACTAGTGAGGAAGCACAAACAGGGCCAACTGCAGCCCCAAGACCTCAAACTTGCAAAATTGAGCCAATCAACAACAAGCATCAACCGACGAACCAATGAACCAACGAACAAACATCAACCGACGAACCAATGAACCAACGAACAAGCAACAACCACTAAACTGGTAAACAACATATGTATCTCCAATGATTGCCAAACTGCAGCCCAAGGACAAAAGGAACTCGAAACATATGACGAGGATGCCAGTAGAAATAATCAAACATTCTTACTTGAAAAGTGAAAACAATGAACAAAAAAGAACGAATATGAATGAAATTATGGCATCGAAACTTACTCTAAAATGATGAATGACAAAATCATAGGTCGAATTGTGGGTGCAACACCTAGACGCCGCAGAGTAAAAAAAAAACTAGCTCCAACTGTGCATGCAAGACCCCTACCCTGCAAAGATGAAGTAAACAAAAGAAAGAAACAAGCACCAACAGGTCCAACCATAGGTGTAGGTCCTCAACCTTGCAAAGTTGAACCAAACAAAAACAAGCAACAATTGACGAACCAACGAACAAGAAGCACCCACCGAATCAGTAAACAATGTATGTATCTTCAACGATGACCAAATT
>ML801232.1:220146-235693 GCA_009831015.1 Picea engelmannii | reverse complement strand
AGGTTATTTGTATAGGTTTGGTGCATGGTTGATGCACTTGTTCATGGTACAGGTTGGTGCATGTTTGATGCACTTGTTTATGGTACAGGTTGATTGGTATAGGTTTACAACAGTATATCTCACAGTGATAGTGTGATAGTGGTTCCATCATTCTACTTATACGTCAGGGCGGTTGGACGGGGCAAGTACAGGTGGTTGTATCCACCTTACGATTGTAGCGAGAGAACATAAGGGGTTTTATCCTCCTTCTGGTTGTAGCTAGAGAATTTATGAGTTGGATCTTTCCTCAGGTTGTAGCCTGAGAAACTAGGGGGTTGGAGCCTCCTTCCAATTGCAGCTGGAAAACAAAGGAAGTTGGTGCTTCCAATGAATGTAATTCTTCAAGACATATAAGAAAAAAATTTCTGTGGTTTTCTCCCGCTTTGGGTTTCCACATAAAACACTAGTGTACTATGTATGTGTATGATTGTTCATTTGTTCATTTCTTATTTACTCTGCAGTTATTGGATGATAATGCTACATTGATATAACACTTGGATTATATGGTTAACATAGATTATTTCTCTATTACTTATTCACCCCCCCTCTCAGTAATCCAACACTATCATGCACCCCAAATAGAGATTGTATGCAAAAGTTATGCCCTTTGGAAGTTGACATACCAACTATCCCCATTGGGGCCCACAAAAATTTGGTTGTTTCATCTTCCGGGGTTAGGGTTTTGGATTTTGTTTATGTTAAAAAGGTCTATAGAGCCTCACTGTAATCATCATCATCATATTATTTCGAATGAGTGTAGCCATCACATCTCTTCTCAGAGATAAGATGCCACCATTCTAGTGAGTCATTCACTATGTAATTTTATAGTTTATGTACATTCTCTCATTAATAAAAAATTGTGCATTATTGTATTTCTATGTTTATTGCAATATCTTTGTATATTTCATTTTTATATCTATTCCTTCATTTCGTTCTCAAAATAATCCATATCAATGGTATCAAAGCAAGCTACTCCTTGTCGTTTCTTAGTGCATGTCCCTGACGAGGTCAGGTTATAGAGAGTTGGGTATCAAACTAGTTTCCCTTTAGTACAACCACTCTCGCTAGCCCAGGCAGAAGAAAAGAGAGACGCAGGAGTAGAAGATCCCATCAAGATGTTTCTTGTGGAAGCCCTCGCACAATAGAGTAACGAGATGTTGGAGAATTTTTCCCAAATCCTTCAATGATTGTTGACAATAACAAGTGCGTCTTCGTCAAGTAGTCACTTTGGAGATGCTACTCCATTCAAGGTACAAGTTAATTTTGATATTCATGTATTTGAAGGTCAGATCAATGCGGATGCTTTGAAAAATGGTTAAATTTACTAGAAGGTTATTTCTATGTTCACAATTTTTCCGATAGAGAAAGTATCGCATTTGTGCTCCTTAAGGCTCTCCCCATGTCAAACATTGGTGGGAAACTTACTAGGAGTAAAATTCCATGGAAGAGTCTAGAATGTTTGGGGTCGAGCCCACCTGGGATTTTTTTATGGATGTGGTCAAGGAGAAATATTACCCTATGGGAAAATATTATGAACAATACATGATATGGACCACCCTGCATCAAAATTGGAACCATACAGTTCTAGAGTTCACAAATACCTTCCATACCTTATGTACCAAAATGGTTATCAACGACTCTAAGAGGCATCTAGTTTTGAAATACCATGGGGCTCTACACAAGTACATTCAAACCAAAATGGAGTTTCTAGACATCTAATCACTGGGAGTCACTTATAGATATGCTATCAAAATTGAGCAAAAATTTAAGCATTATAACAAGCGAGAATTTGGGTCTGCAAATCCACAACAAACAAAGTATGGTAAAAAGACATCCCTAACTCATAGAATAACCAACCTCAATACAACCACTCCAAGCTGCAGGAAAAGAAGAGCAATGTGAAGATGAAGAAGGACACTGGGAAGTGGTGCAACTTCCAAAAAATCCCTTGGCACAACACTGATGAATGTCGTTGAAACAATCATTGGTGGTCTACCTCAAAGAAACAAAGTTGAGCCCTGACTTGGACTTCAATTGTGGAAATAATAAAAGGAGACAAATAATTTATGTAGAACCCATTGCTACTGTCACGATTGCAACAATCCAATTAGAAGAACCGGAGGATTCTGAGGAGAGCGAGTGCCTTTTCCATTCATAGATGTGGTTGAAGGAGACCTTACTGCATTTTGTTATTGATAGTGGAAGCAATAATAACCTCATCTTAGTAGAGGTCATCAAGCAGTTGGATTTTTCGACAACACCACACTTGCATCCATACGAAATCAGATGGATTTGCTAGAGACAATATATTCCTGTCAGCCAGCAGTGTTGTCTATCATACGATATCAATCCCTTTAAGGATGAGGTATTGTGTGATGTTTCCCCACTAGAATTTTTTGATGTTCTATTAGGCCATCCATATATGTGAAGGAGTCATATTGTTTATGAGTATCAACCCCTTTCTTCATTGTTACTTTGGGGGGTCAATCCCACAAGATACTAGAGGTAGTTATGACTATTGTCCTAACACACAATGTCGTAAAGTAATATATCATACCGTAAAGTTTAGCCTATTCACAGTCTAGTCAGAATATAAGGACACTCCAACCACTGCAACCTCAGCCCAAGACCCTTCTTTCCAGTAGAATCATATCAACAAAAATGTAGAAGAGCACCAATATATTCCTACTGCACCTACGGGGGTGACTTCACACTGCCCAGTCAAACCAAGTTATGATAAATACCTTCTTGTTCTTCATGCTGCATATTCACCGATAGATTCCTCCCACACTTAGGCAGATCATACAACCAGATTGGTTACACAAATCCAACCTCTCCAACACCAGGTTCATAACAACCTTCAACAAGCTAAGCATACCAACTTCTTCAACAAGGAAAGCATCACTCTAGGGTTCATATTTAACAAAATATTCACTGGGAACTTGATGAAATGGATACCATTTCTTCCTAAGTGAGGAGGATTGATCTAGGATAAAATCGACGGCCACCCATCTATTCCACTGGCTCAAAACAAGGGTTTCCACCTTGGCATTTTTTCTACAGCTTTTTTGGTCCTAACCTTACAGGGTCGTTTTGAGGCCCTAAACAAAAAAAATTGGTCCTGCCACAGTCACATTATAGAATTTATCCACATTGTGATGTCAAAATGCATAGCCCTCGGATATACCTTTCAAACAATCTATTGTGTGCCCCAAACATAGATCGTATGCAAAAGTTATGCCCTTGGGAAGTTGACGTACCAACTACCCCCATCGAGGCCTGCAAAACTTTTGGTGTTTCATCTTCTGGAGTTAGGATTTTGGATTTTATTTATGCTAAAAAGGCCTCTACATCCTCATTGTAATCACCATCATCATCTTCTTGCAAATGAGCGTAGCCATCACATATCTTCTCAGAGATAAGCTGCCACCATTCTAGCGAGTCATTCACTCTGTAATTTTACAATTTTTATACATTCTCTCATTAATAAAAAATTGTGCATTACTGTATTTCTGTGTTTATTGAAATATCTTTGAATATTTCATTGTTATATATCTGTCTTCATTTCATTCTCAAATTTGGATCAATGAGGAGGAAGATGCAAAGATCAATGACAAGCATGACCCTTCCTTTACAATTTATTTCAAGAAAAACTTGTGTCCCCCTCCCCCACTAACACGGGGAAGGAAATCAAGTTGAGAAAGGAAAAAGATGTGGAATCAAACATTTTCTTGGGTTATCAATGAACTATGGACTATAGCATGTTTAGTGGGGGGCGAGTTATCCAAAAGTGATAATTATGTTTTTCTTTTGCATTATTTTATGCAAGCAATTTGTTAGAATTTATTCTTGTACTCAGGAAGCAATAAGAATTAGTTATTGTAGGAAACTGGTTGGATCACTCTATTTCATCCTTTTTATGGGAGAGGGGTTACTCTATGAGTCGTTCTATTTTCTGAACTCATAAGACTATAATGCTTTTACTGTCATTGCTTAGATACAATGTTTTTCAATAAAATATTTCCTAATTTTGGTCTTAAAAATATCATATTATTAGGTATATATATTATTCTATATTAAAATGGATTAGATTTGAATTTTTTAAAGAAAAATGCATTAATTTAAATTAATAAATTTATTAAAAATAACATCTATTAATATGAAAAACATTTATTAATTTTCTCACAATTTTTTAAATATTAAATTAAAACAAAATTAAAAACAAATCAAAATATGAAATGTAACAATCTAAAATAACTGTGTATGCTTACTTTGTAAATATAGTTGTTGTAACTTTAAATAAATACCCTTTCAATAAGTACATATGAATGGAGATTGCATATATTAACACTAAGAATATGTGTATAGCAATATGTTATTTTGCGCCTATTAATTTTACCTTTTATAAGAAAAACAATCTAAATAAAAATTGTCCTTCCAATAGATTAGAACATGATATTTACAGTTTAGGAAATGAAGGTAATATCCTCTTTTGCTAGGATATTTTAATGCTAGAACAATAACTAATTAAGCTATTATTTTAAGCAATGATTTGACCCTAATCTACCATGGCTAAATGAAGACCATGTTTCAGCTAGTAGATAGAAAAGGAACTTTGAAGACTTGGTTGAGAATTTGTTTGGTACGAGCTCATCAAGATTTGCAGTTCTCAAGATCTAATAATTTGCAATGGTATAATGATGTTAATTCATAGACAAAGCCCCATGTTAAGTTTAAAACCCCTTATTAATCTCTAGATATTGAATTATTACATTTCTAGTGTTATATTTGTATGTAGGTTAGAACCCTTCATTGTACCTTTTTATTATAATTGTACCCTTTGTCTCCTATATATACCAAGGAGACCTAGTCTTAGGATTATATTATCTCATCTTATCTTGTCTTCTAAATTGGATATATTGTAAAAGTAGGTTCCCCTCTTGAAGTTAACTGTATTCATTGACTTGTTATAATTCTGAAGGCGTTGGTCCATAACATCCTGATCTCCAGAAATCCTTGACAACGATCTTCTAAAAATCCTACTACCAAAGAAGTATGCAAATGCAAGAAAGAAATTATTTGCTAAATAATTAAATATAACCAATTCAAATTCTACGTTATATTCAAGGAAAGATAAACATAATATCATTAAAATCATAAATTAACGAAAAGAATCGAATGAAAATGAGAGTTCTTTTATTGATAACAACAAAAGGGGATTGATTACAACATGTAACCACTGTAGCATGATCCCAGAACCAAGCTCCAAGTTCCTCCACCCAAGGCTTGAGATGATGAGGTCTACCTCCAAATTTTTGTGTCCTAACGGGTCCAAGGAATAAATGGCTTTCTTCCTGTTGAGATAAAGAGGAACACAAATATTGAGAACAATGGTTTTCAGGGGGGGAGACAATCTCACAAATATAGGGAAATAGGGGCTTGCAAAGCTATTAGGAAACTGCTAGCATAAGGTTTCATCTCTTTCATGATGCTTTTCCTCCATCCCAAGGCTCTCTTTTATACTCACTTTTGTTATTTGGAGTAGTTATGCATGGGCTATAGGAGGTCGAGAACCTAGGGAACTCATCAACTCCACAAGAATATCCAGATTTTTTTTTTGAGCCAATTAAACATGTGTGTGGGTTGCTAACTAGTAAGTCACGTATGTACATGAGTTGGTTTAAGGAGATTCATGTACATATTGAAAAATGGGATTTTTTAAAATGTTTTTAGGGAGGAAATGGGGGATTCATCTCCTGCAAATAGGGAAAGGGTTGTAAATGAGACCAAGGAGTCATCATGAGAATATATGGTGGAAAATGATGCTATAACATATGCCCCCTAATGTGTGAGGTCAGAAGAGAAATTGATGGCCAAAATACTTTACAAATAGTTATGAGATTGTCGAGGGGTCATTGGGTAGGAGTACTTGAAGACCAGTCTCAAAACCATACCTAAAACAACAATAAGATACTCTCTTATCAAGTTGGGAATTCCCATGCTTGAGTGTGATGTAAGCATGGCTGTGAAATCACGTACACTTTGGATCCATGAGTAATGAAATCATAACTGATTTCTATGGCCACAAAAACTATGCACAGTGGATCCATGTGATATATAGAAGCATAAATAATGGCCACGAAAAAATACATAGTGGATCCATGCCAAAAATGTAGATCATAGCCATGAATGGATAGAAAAGGGAGTTATGTCTCAGAATCAAACCGAGGACATATGGAATCAATGGAGTGAACAAATTGATCTTATACAAGTACCAATGTCAAAAAGGGTGGTACAATCAAATTCAGGTCTGAGTCTACACTATTTGAATAAATGTGTTGAATTCAAACATAGTGAGACATTGTTTGATTACCGGTCATTAATGTATACCGTTAACAAATGTGAAATAACCCACTGATGATGATAATGGGTGCCAAGGTACCTAGTACAATCTAACAAACGTGAATACATGAGTCGATGTCAAACACCTCATAGAATTTATCAAAAAGGGGAAATTAATGTATTCCCACTATCAATAGTGATGGAACCTACCATTGATGACTGCAATCCCCAAGGTACTAATAATAACTCTAAATATCTACCCTAGAATAATATGTGCTAACATCGATAGGAAAAAATCCATTGGAAGGAAGGCATTAAGGAATCCTCCATCATCCGGCATGAGGGGTAGTAGGAGGCCAAAGATTTGGAAGGATTTGGATGAACATATTGAAAGGACCACACTGAGGTATGACTCCAACATGCACTATATGGAATATCACATGACAAAGACTCTCTGAATAGTAGCCAATGATTAATACTACTATCAAAGATGAGGAATCCACCAATGGGGTCAAATGGAAACCAAGGTACCACACGAATCCCTGTGTGATAATGGTTGTTGATGTCAAGAAAAAGGGAAACCACTCAGTCAGGGACCAATGATGGTTTGTCATATGTTGAGCGCAAGGTCACCTATTAATGATGTAAATAGGCCCAGGGTGAAACTCTAGGTCATACTCTTAGAGTCATGTGTTGTGGTCAATAAGAGCATACCCGCTAGTAAGAATTCAATGGAGACCTTCTATACTAGGATGAGTAGGATACAAAGATAGTTGTGAAGCTAAGAGATATTTGACTGACATAGGAAGGTTGAATTGAAAAGTCAAAGATTTCTGCATAATGGATGACACAAGTTGACTTCCCTTCAAAAGAAAAACCACGCAAAGTTTGACTTAGGAAACATGGGTTGTAAAATGGGGTACATTTGTGAGACATGAGGTATTGACAAACACTCTATATGACTAAAAGAATAACTAGTCAAGGGATACTTTGCTAAAAAATGAGAAAAAGGCCCTCCTAAAGCCATACTAACCCAACGATGAGGTAAAGACTCATAATATTGTGTTATGTTCAAGGGAGACATAAGTAGATTCCATGTATAAAATATTAAGACTCATTCCCATCCTTATTTTTGGTTTTTTATTTGTGTGTATTTTCCATATTATAAAGCCTGGAAAAAACCAAAAGAATGTTATGAGATAGTGGAGGAAACAAGTGTCGTGAGAAGGAAAACGAGTTCCAAGCGCAAGGAACATGCCTATGTTCAATGTAAGGAAGCATGTGTAGGATATGGACACTCAGGGGAAATTTTCCTCTAGGTATACAAGTTTCAAGTCACAAAGCATAGTATTGCAAGGTTGGTACTTTTCGAGAATGCATATAATTGTCTATAACACAACAAGTTGAAGTCGACATTAGAAATTAAAAGAGAAAGTGGTAGTTGTACAATGAAAATGCAACTTAAAAAAAAAACTTGGAAGCCCCCCTGGTAAATGGCCAACAATATATAAGAAGAAGATATGAAGCTTCAATGCAAAGTTGTGGTGGGACTAGACAGAGCTTCCAAGACTATGGAAAAAACTGCAACATGACTGCCAAAATGGCTAGTGAGGAGATATCTTGGGCATCCATGAAAAGGAAATATCTACCATCTATAAATGAAATTTTCAAAGTAGCTTGAAGGCATAATGTCGCAACAAATGGGGTTGACCCTAAGGCAAGGATGTGATTGATACAGATAAATGAAAAATGAAGGAGGAATGAAACCTACCCCATATGTCGGTAAAGAGCACAATACATGTCGAAGAAGTCGAAAAAAAATGCCACCAAATATAATAATATTTGTGGAAAATATATCTCCCAAAGATAACTACACAAGAAAAACATCTCCATGGCATTTCATTAGTATAAACGGTGTAAAATGTTAAAAGGGGGTAAAACTTTAGACAAAAATATGGGAAAAAATAGGTGAAAAACTCATTTTTACCATGTCATTTTACTTTTTACCATATTGAGAGCATTGGGAGCCCTTTTTACCCTTCTAACTCTTGAGGATCGGTATGGAGTGCATAGAGCACAAAATTCAGCACCGCTTGGACTAGGTAAGATATTACTTCCACCTCTTTTGTTTCACCCATAAAAATTTTATTTTGATGATTTCTTGAGTGTAGAATTTTTTTTAAATGTCACGCAAATATGTATGCAATTATCATTCTCATGGGTAGCATACATGTGCGACTATCATAACTGACAATCACGTACATCTGTGAAAAATTGAAAATTCAATATTTTAACTCAAACAATTGTTTGATGTATGCAGGATGGTGATGGAGTGGAGGGATAGAGAACACGAATATGTTGATGATGAGGTCATGGATGACCAAGAAGCTCAATGGGTTCTCTGCCAATGTGGACTTTATAAATTTTTTCATTGTAATGGGATAGAACACAACGAAGATTGTTTGAAACTCTCATTTTTGGAACCTGAAGAAGATGCCTTCATGATCAGAGGTCTATCGTTAAGAATTGAAACATAATACATATATTTCCTTACCGGATTGTCTCGTCAAGAAGAAGTAGTAAATTTGAATGGAAAAGGATCCATTCGTTTGAAAATCAATGAATACATTGCTCTGTATTGTTCTGTCAAGACATAAAAGGTTGGGAGTCAACTTTCGATAGGGCAGATAGAAAATATTAGTCTAAAGATTATTATTTTGAAGATTTCTCATACTCCTGGATCTTATTCATTATAGCAAGCTTCAAGGAAAATGATGTCCTATGCACGTGAATGCTTTAGGCCTATACTCTATGATGTTCCTTTCCTTGTAGGCTCTAAAGTTGATGCATTGTAGGTGAGGGAGGCAACTACCGTATTGCCTCAACCTTCAAAGGGTTGACCATGATCCCTTTGGTTGACATGATAAACCCCAAAAGATGCCCCGAGGTGATGCAAAAAATGCACTTGTGAGGTTTCAAATGAATTCAATAATCTTGGAACCTTTCAAAGACAAGGTGGATGTGTCATATATGTTGCATCCTCTTACGAGAGTGAGTTGTAAGATCATCTAGATAACCCTCCACTATGTTTTTGAGATCATGGAAAGAAAACATCATGGCCTGCTGAAAAGTCACTCCAACATTTTTAGGACAAAGGGAATTTTCTTGTATGTGAAGGTTCCCCAACGATAAATAAAATACATCTTATGTTGGTCCTCGGGCTAGATTTGTATTTGGTTATAACTAGAAAAACCATACATAAAAGAGAAAATCTCACTTCTCGTGCATTCGTCAAGGATTTGATCGATAAATGGCATATGAAATTTATATTTAGAATAATCCTTATTTAAATCTCATAAAGCCATGCACACTCAAATTGTACCCTATTTCTTGTCAATTAGAATGGGTTTGGATACCCATTCCATGAATGAGACTAGATAGATAAATCTTGTTTTAAGTAGTTTCTCCACCTTAGCCTTAATTGCTACTTCTTTCCTAGGGTTCATTGGTTAAAAATTTTGTTGAACCGGTTTAGCATTCACATAAGTTTGAATCTCGTGATAGACAATCTGAGGATCAATTCCCGACATTTCCTCATAGGAATAAGTGAATACATTGTGGAACTCTTTAAATAGGGACGTATAAGAACAAAATATCTTCTAGTGAACAAGTCGCCCAAATGAAAACATTTTCCACTACATATTGGGTCTTGGAGATATTGATCGGGATAGTCTATGAAATATTCTCCATGTTCCCCTCAACATATATATCATGAGTTTCCAAAGGGTTTAATGAACGATCAACATTTCCAATAATGGTTGAATGAAATTCTCCTTTCTCTACATGGCTCAACTCGGGAAGGAAATAATACCTATGATGTAAATCTTCCCAATGTCATTTAGGACCTGTCATCGCCTTGAGGATCGTCTCATCCGAAGGGAGGACAAGGTCCAAGAAATCGTGAGAATTAGAAGAAATAGGATCCCATACAGGCTCTAAAACGTGATCCACTTCATCCATCGAGGAAAGAGATATATATTTGTTGAAGTAGCTTGTTGAATGGCTTGGTAATGCATCTCAGTTGTAGAAAATGGCATTTCCATTCCGGTATGTTCCAATCTGTCCCCTGAATTCAATGGTGGAGGAAGAGTCAACAAATATTCAAGGAAAGAAGTTTGAAAAGATCTCACTTGAAAGATATCAACCTTTACAATAGAGTGCTTAGGATAAACCAAAACGAAATTAACATCCAATGACGGTGCCAGGAAATTGAAAGTACCCATTAGGGAATGATACATCTCGACACCCTAATTCGCAGGTGCCCACTGTGAATTTTTAATAAAAGGAATCATAGATACTGGTGATGTCGTAGGATCTACCCAAGTGACTGACAATTGATCAAAAATGACAATCCTCACCTCATGAGGGAATCATAACACTAAGAAAATCGTGGAAGCTATAACTGTCATGGCATACGTCCAAATTCTTCCCAAGAGTAGATTATAGTCAATAGGCACATCGACTACTTCTACTTCGACACACATGGTTTTTCCCTCTAACTAGATGGAGAAAGAAGGGATAATCCCATGTGATCTAAATGAATGACCATCAAATATCGTAAGCAACATAGGAGACATAGCTAAATAAAGCGATCTGATAGCTCTCCAACATGATAGTGACATGACAGACGTCGAAGTGCCTTCATCCACCACAATGAAAAACATGTTTTTTGAACACAACTTCATGGTGTAAACCACTACTGAAATGCAATGCGATACAGGAGTTGAGGCTCGACGTTAGAAGCGTAAAACATGATGGACAATGAGTTAGAGGATTTACAAGCCCCTAAAGCAGAAAACAACGCATTTTGTTGGGACAGGTAACTCTGGAGAACTTCTAGTGTGGACATAGAACAAGGTGTTTGGGCCAAATCTTCAACAATATAATAATTTTGGGCCTCTCTAGCGTTCGGATTGTGTGATGTTTGCTTCAACACACCTTTTGGTATGTGAGGCATTGGGTCCACCATCGGTTTCATTATATGGAGAGAGCTTGACAGTTCTCGTAACTACTTATCCTTTTTTGTAGACTCAGGATTCCTGTAATCATGGGCTTTGGTTTGCAAATCAAGATCAGGATTTAGCATATAGATGTTCGATGTTCTGGATTCTAGTGTGGGGGTACCTTGATTACTCCTATCTGCATTAGGTGTCAAGGAAGTACCCTGCGTTAAATTTTGTCGTTACAGAAATAGGTTAGTCAAAACAACAGGTTATTGTTGCATTAACAAGCACTAGGTTTCCTCAAGTTTGGGGTAGAGGTGAGTCAGGTGATCTTCTTTGCAAAGATTGCAAGGAAACGTTATCTTTCTCTTTTCATTCTTTTCCCCCTCAGCATTGTTACCTGGATTTTTTTGTTTCCCCCACCACATTTCTTTCCCTTTCCCTTCTTTTTTCCTTTGGGTTGTTGAGGACCCTTTAGATTCATCGATTGCACACTATGTACATCTAATGACTGGGTAGTGGGGGTGGTCAAACCATGGATTTGACCAGCCACAGTTTGTTGAATCAACAACTGCTGCATCTTATTGGAAATGATATTTGTGGCTTTGCTTTATGAAGAACTAGCAATGCCATCGTCATGCAGTCCTAATTTCAATTTTTCCAAGTCAAGCGTTGATCATGGTGTGTCTAGAATTATCTCATAGAGCATGCCTGACTGAGAGTAAATGAGCTCTAACTATTGCACTCTAAATATTTATTTTTCCTCTGTGAAAACTCCTAAAGTCGCAACATCCTTATAAATATAAGGGAGTAATGAATTTAGGAACCATTCTAAAAGAAATTATGGAGGAACCATGGCCTTAATCAAACTTTCTTGTCTCCTCCATTCCCGAATGTGATTGGAAATGTGAGCGACTTTGTTTTGTTCAAAATTATCCAAAAAAAAATTGTCGACAGTGTACCAGACCGAGAGTTGGAAATGATTAAGAAAGACCATGGCTAGATCACCAAAAGTTACAAAATCTGACCCCTCCATCTCTATGTACCATTTAACAGTGCCTCCAATGAGGGTGTGTTGGAATAACCATAACCGAATGGATTCGTTGTTCAACAAATTAGAGGAGCACCAAAAATTAAACATCGTCACATGGTCTCCAGGGTATTCACCATTATTACCTTTGAATTTTGTTATATCTAAAGGAATTTTGGTGGGAATCAGAGGACAACTAGGGTTATGATGAATCAAGTCATTTATTAACTTGGAAAAATTTGGAAAATGAAGGGTTGCTAGAAAAGGCAGTCTAGGCTGTGAAATTGAGATAGGAAACACAGGATCAACAAACCCTGAATTAGTATCTTGAAAATATGGAATTGCATTAAAGCTAGCACCATGTTTCCAAGAAGAGTTTGTGGATGGGATAGATATTTGGAATAAACCATGTTGACCCTGGTTAAATAGATGAAAACCTCAACTCATCTGGTTCTCGAAAAAAAATAGGGTTTCCCTCTATTGACCCTCCTTGTGAAGGAAAATACCCTTGCATGGAGATATTTTGACTGAGAAATGGATTTCCCCCTTGTGGAATTCCTTGCAAGGAAAAAGAGACTTGCATGGGATTCCATTGACCATGGAAGGGGTTCCCCCCTACCGAAACTGTAGACGAAGTTAAAGGATTACTTATGAACCCACCATATAGAGTGAACGAAATCGATGTAGATGGTGTAACATCCCCGACCATCAACGCCATGGTCAAGCCAACATTACTACGCAGAAAAACACTACTATAACATATTATGCATTCTTATGAAATACAATTACTTAATAACAGTTAAACACATCGTAAACACATTAATACCGTTAGCATACATAATCCATGACATTAACAATAATTCACGAATACAGCAAAATACATGTAAACATTGCTAGAATCACAGACATGCATATTTAATTGAAATTATACGCATGTATATACTTATCTTTTAGACTGGATGTAATTCACCAACTGCATGTAGACCTCCCATGAACCTCCCAGCCTTAGACCACGCTGCTCATCACTCTCAGTAGTAGGTCACCCCCGAGCTAGGACTAAGCTCCACCAGGTAGGGATTCCTAGGCTAGGCAGGGAATATAGGAAGACACAGAGTCACAGGAGAAGGATTCTCTCCCAGGAGCCACTTATGCCCACTACCCATAGACTCTCATTCCCCACATGTTTGTCCCACCCTAGGAGTATACACCTTCACTGTCACCAAGACAGTCCATCGGCTGCTAACCTCCCTTCCCTTGGGCTTCAGCAACAGACCGAACCGGAAGTCTCCGAGCTCTGTGGCAGCTACAGGACTCCTTCCAGGAGTTCTCAATTCCTCTACACACTCTCTCACCTAGAGAGAGTCTCTCACAAACTAGGTAACCTGCCTCTTCAACAACAATCACCTCCCTCACACTGGCCAGCAAGACACATGCAATCCAGCACTGCGTAGCCACAACAACCAATTGGGAAAAATGGGTATGGACACCCAAAACAAAAACAATCAGTGCTAAAGCATAGCGCGGCTCTGCGATTATAGGATGCGTTTAGCTTTCCAGCAAACAACACAGGATGCATGGTTTTGCAATTATGGGACATTCAGTTCTCCCAACCAGCAATAAGGAACAGACTCACTGCTCTGGTTTCAGAGATGTGTAAGGTGTATAGAGGTTCAATCACAGAGGCCAAACGCATACAAATGGAGGATGGAGGAATTGGAAGGTTGAACCCCGGATTCAGGTGATGGTTGGAGGAATGCCCACCCCACTCCTATGCAGCAGTCAATGAAAAAATGGAAGGAAAACCCCCATCATGGCTCAACTCAATAGTTTTAACTACATGCACTTGGGTTGACACTTGTCACCCATGAAGCTCGTTCCTTCTCATTTGGAAGTCACTTGTCCTTCCAAAGAACTTAGGATAGAACATCACATTTACACAGCTTTGGAATATTAATAATTTAATATTATTCTCAAGGGTTTAAGCCCCCTCAGCTTAGCCCCTCTTCCAACCTCTCAGCCCCCTCTCCCTTACCCAAGCTTTGTGGATTCTTAGTCCCCCATCACTCATTCATCATGGTCGGTCCGCACGCAAAGATGTTTTGTATTAATACTGTGCATAATTACATGTACAAAAAAATCAGGCTCCTAGCCTTCAACACTTAGGCTCCCTGGCCTAATAACACATAAGCCCACTAGATTATATGACTTGGCTCACCAACCTATAAAACCTAATTACAATTCATAATGCAAGATTTATACTTCATAGAATTGATTTACAACAGGGCTCGGCCCTGGGGACATTACAATCCCCTCCCTTTATTTTTGCACTGTCCTAAGTGCAACTTTACATTGCATCTACAAGCTTTTCAAAATTTTCAAAAAGATGCGGGTACTATGCCCACATAACATCTTCATGCTCCCATGTCGCATCCTCAAGACCGTACCAGGTCCAATGGACCTTTACAAGCCCTATAGCTCGATTTCAGAGCTGTTTGTTTTTCCTGTCCAATATGTGCACAGGATGCACTTGTAGGACACCTTCTTGTTCCACCTGAATCACATTCCAATCAATAACATGATTATCATCTAGTATATATTTCTTAAGCAATGAAACATGAAACACATTATTGTTGTTGGGAAATAATACCCTACGGACTAACAAGCTAGGGTTTAAAATTGCATGCAGATCATGACCCTTAAGAAATCACTTTTAATCTACCACCCCAAACCTAAAACCCTTTTTCACATGCAAACAATGGAAAGAACTGTTATCACTGAAATTTCGTCCGCACAGGGCGACAAGAACTCCGCATCATCAGCACAGAAAAACAGTCATTCATGGCACAAGGATTAATTCCACAGCACAGCAAAAGGGTCAAAACTATGCAAAATGGCCAAAAAATTAAAAGGCGCTTTGCACCCACTGGGCGCACGCGTGCACGCGCGCAACATCTTCGTACCTGGAGCGCATATGCGCGGCTGTGGGGTGAAAAACCCGCGCGCCTACCAAACGGCGCATTTATGAAGCTGGTCAGCCTCCCAACCACTAATGGATCGGCTCCCAAGTCGATTTGACATCAAATCCGAGCTCAATCTGCGTGGGGAGGCTGGTCAAAGACCTAATTGTGCCCTA
>ML801232.1:193372-213524 GCA_009831015.1 Picea engelmannii | reverse complement strand
TACACTCATCACTTCACTTTACCTCAAGGGGTTACCTTCTAACCATCTTAAACCACTTTCCTTATTTTAGGGCTAACCCACTTCTAACCACTTGCCAACTTAATAATTTCTCCATTAACTTTATTATTTAAATAATTTATTTTGCATTCGCTTTGAATTACAGTACACTCATCACTTCACTTTATTATTTACCTTCTAAAAATCTCTTAAACCACTTTGACTACTTTGACCTTTTGGGGCTTCTAGATGACTCATGAGGGTTCTCCAACTTCACATGGCCATAACTCTCTAACTGTGAGGAGTTACGTGACGTTCCACATACCACTGGAAATGACATGACATGTACTATCCATATAGAACAATATTTACTTCAAATATATTAAAAATCATACCTTTATCCGTCAAACAATCTTGGGTCCATTACCAAAACCTAGGGTCTCCAACTTCTCATGGCCATAACTCTCTAACCGTGAGGAGTTATGTGATGTTCCACATACCACCGGAAATGGAATGGAATGTACTATACATATAGAATAGTTTTACGTTCAAATATATTAAAAATCATACCATTATATATGAAACAACATTGGGTTCATTACCCAAACCTTTGTGCTACCAAAATTCGCTACCGTACTTTCTCCAAGGGTGGACATCAATCACTAAGGGTTGACATAAATCTACAATATCACTCTCCAATAGTTGACATCAATGAAAACCAACAATCCATACCAAATATCCATCTACCTAAGCCAATTGTTTGACATATATATCGTTTGAAAGGTCTATCTGAGGACTACACATTTTCCCATCACACTATGGCTAAAGCCTACAATGTGACTGTGGCAGGTGTTGGCCCTTGGTTATGGAAGGAAGTGAAGATCGAGGAAGAAAAGGTCAAACGTGAACTGCACAGGAGACATAGTGACTATCACTGGGTCAAAGTAAGCAAAAGAGCAGAAAAGCCAGAGCGAAGTACGGAAAAGCAAGCCGTTGGATGAGGAGATCGAGGATGAAAGATCAACAAGGAAGATGGATCAAGGACAACTCAACAAGCAGAGAAACCCACCATTGGATGCTTTGGAGCACCACATGAGAAGGGAGGAAAGACAGGGTGGCGAAGCTCTGAAAAAGGCGGGTCAAGTTGACCTAGGGTTTTAGACACCTAGGGTTTTGGGTAATTAGGGTTTTGACACCTAGGTTGCGACCTAAGGCTATCGGTGAGGGACTATAATGTATAAATAGAGGTCGAGAGGACCTAGGTCAAGTCAGTACTAGTGTTGGGTAATGATATTGATTGTTGTTGGTTGAGAGATTATTGTATAGTGAGAGAGAGGAGTGCTGAGAGTGAGAGCCTTCTGGTATTGTAAGGTCTTCAGCTGGGTGCAAAGATCAAGTCCTGCAACTGGGTGCACAGGAAGGTGGGAGACATAGTGAAGAAGAGAGAAGGTCTGTTGACTAAGAGCGCATATCAAAACTGTAAGCTTTATCTTAATATATCATAAGCACAATTATGTGGACGTAGCCCTAGAGAGAGGGTGAACCACCTATATTTTGCGTCGTATGTGTGATTGATGCCTGGATCTCTGTCATTGTTATACTTTTATTTGCATTATTGTGTTAGATCATATTTATAGCTGCGCATAGTAGATCTAACTGATAAGAGATATATGAATGTTGCATTATTGTTGTATTAGTTCCACTTGATATTCCCCTGGTTGTAGACATCTATGTCCTGCAACCCCCCTCTTAGCTACTTCGGGTGAGACTACATCTGCTTTGCAGGTGTTGTCGAAAGGGCCAGCAGCTAGGGCTTGTTGGTGCACTCTTGGAGTGAACCCTGGGTCTGCCCCTGTGCCAAAAAATGGTTTCGTTGCCCAGGAGAGTGCTATTACATGCAGAAGTATGTTCAGACACTCAAAAACTTGTATTGCACATTCTGTAAATCAGTGGGGCATGATGATCGAGATTGTAGAGCTTACGATCTCATGCATGAGAGGTCGAGGGACATATACAAGATTCTAGGCGAAGTACAACAAGAAGGAAACACTCCGCAGTACAACTCTCTAGGGAGAGGAAACTTCAATCTTCGCGATGGATACAAAGGACGAGGACGAGGAGGAGGTATGGGCCGAGGCCAAGGACAAATATATGTTATAACTGTGCATAGCCAGGACACTTGGCAAGGGATTGTCATAATCCTTACACAACCTGCAGTTATTGTAACTCTTTCGAGCATGTCATAGAAGAATGCCCTGTGCTGCTGAATAAGCTTCAGGAAAGATGAGGACCCTAGCAGAACCCACAAGTGCAACTGATATATACCAAACCGCGTGGAACAGACCCTAGAGTCATTGTTATTAATCGAGGAGGTGTTGCTACAGGAGAATACTGAACAATCCAAAGAAAGATCGCAGAAGAGTTAGGTATCAGGAAAGCTGTGGAAAAGAATCAGGTTTTTGATGCAAGGGAATAAAGATAAATATTTGAGGAAGCAAGGCAAGAATTCAAAGGGAACCAAGGATCCTCATCTAAAACGCGACCAGAAATAAAAGAGTATGGAATGCCTCAAGCATTTGATCAATTGGCTTCACTGAAAGAAGGAAAATAGGTAAGTAAACTCATCGAATTTTTGTACACTTGCCTTAAGTTAATTCGGGATGAGAATGTTCTGCAAGAGTTACATAACCTAGTCAGGCAATATGACCTAGGAAATCTAGACCCCTTACTAAACAGGGTAGTACACCATATTGGTAAGAAGAGAAGAACAAACTAAGAATTACATTTGAATGCTCAAATAGGAGAGTATGATATAGACTATGTGGTCCTCGACTTAGGGTCGAAGGTCAATGTCATGACGAAGAAAACTTGGTCACTAGTGGGAAAACCAATGTTGAAGGCATAAAGCAAAGGTTGCACTGCGTAGTCCAAATTCAAAGTGAAATGGAAGGATCAGATTTGAAGTGCCTCGAGATGAGTCACAGGTGAGTGTTGGGGGCCCATTGGCCCTTGGTTATGGAAGGAAGCGAAGATCGAGGAAGAAAAGGTCAAATGCAAACTGCGCAGGAGACACAGTGATTGTCACTGGGTCGAAGTAAGCAAAAGAGTAAAAAAGATGGAGTGAAGTACGGAAAAGTACGGAAAAGCAAGTCATTGAATGAGGAGATCGAGGATGACAGATCAACAAGGAAGATGGATCGAGGAAAACTCAACAAGCAAAGAAAGCCACTATTGGATGCTTTGGAGCACTGTGCGAGAAGGGAGGAAAGACAGGCTGGTGAAGCCCTGAAAAGGCAGGTCAAGTTGACCGAGGGTTTTAGACACCTAGGGTTTTGGGTAATTAGGGTTTTGACACCTAGTTTACGACCTAAGGCTGTCAGTGAGGGACTATAATGTATAAATAGAGGTCGAGAGGACCTAGGTCAGGTCGGTACTAGTGTTGGGTAATGATATTGATTGTTGTTGGTTGAGAGATTATTGTACTGTGAGAGAGAGGAGTGCTGAGAGTGAGAGCCTTCTGGTATTGTAAGGTCTTCAGCTGGGTGTGAAGATCAATTTATGTAGCTGGGTGCACAGGAAGGTGGGAGATAGAGAGAAGAAGAGAGAAGGTTTGTTGACTAACAGCGCAGATCAAAACTGTAAGCTTTATCTTAATATATCATAAGCATAGTTATGTGGACGTAGCCCTAGAGAGAGGGTGAACCACGTATATTTTGTGTCATATGTGTGATTGATGCTTGGATCTCTGTCATTGTTATACTGTTATTTTCATTATTGTGTTAGATATTTTCATTATTGTGTTAGATCAGATTTATAGCTGCGCAGAGTATATCTAACTGATAAGAGATATATGAATGTTGCATTATTGTTGTATTAGTTCCACTTGATATTCCCTTGGTTGTAGACATCTCTGTCCTTCATCCCCCCTCTTAGCTGCTTCGGGGGAGACTACATCTACTTTGCAGGTGTTGCTGAAAGGGTCAGTAGCTAGGGCTTGTTGGTGCCCTCTTGGAGTGAACCCTGGGTCTGCCCCTGTGCCAACAACAGGCAAAAAAAACGTTGGTTAGGGCCTCAAAACAGCCCCAGAAGTTTAGGACCCGAAAAGCTATAGAAAAATTGCTAAGGTGGAAACCCCTATTTTGGCCTCAATAGGTGGGTGGCCACCGATTTCCACCTAGATCATTCATACTTTAATTCCTCGTATTCCTCTTATTCCTTCTTTTTTTTCCTCTATATCCTCCTCTTCTACTTCTAGTTCCTTTTCTTGGGGGGTTGTTGTTCTTACCTTAGATGGGGTTCCCTTTGTGATTTTTCGAACTATGTTCTATATTTCCACATGAATTTGAGTAGATGATCTAGTTTTAATATCTAAATGGTTCTTTGGAGGATCTGTCTATACCTTTTCCCCTTTTTCTTCCTCTATATCCTTAAGAAATTCAAATATGTTGTTGGAGGGGTTGGGTAGACCCGACTGAGGTTTTTTTGTGAACTATGGCCCATTGGGATACTACTTCTTATACATTCTAGATACTTGTTTGGATTTTTTATGCTCATTATTGTTCTGAGAAGTTGGAACCTGCTTCAAAAGGAGTTATGTTTCTTGAATTATTGGGTAAATATTTGCAAAGTGTCCATACTTGTGGTACAAGTTACATCTGAAAGAGATATTCTCATAGTCAAGGTATTGAAGCCGAATCCATCCCTCCGTATTGATTTGATTCACATTTGAAATTCCCTTCTCTAAATCCATTTCCACACAAATTCTAGTGCAAAAATAAATGTTCCCTTTGGGATCAGCTTGGTAAATATAACAATCCAACTTATCTCCAATATTTTTGAGAGATGATTCATCCTAGAAGATGATGAATATGTGTGGTAGTCTGACCCTTGTAGGGGAAACTGAAATTCCATGTNTAGAAAAATTGCTAAGGTGGAAACCCCTATTTTGGCCTCAATAGGTGGGTGGCCACCGATTTCCACCTAGATCATTCATACTTTAATTCCTCGTATTCCTCTTATTCCTTCTTTTTTTTCCTCTATATCCTCCTCTTCTACTTCTAGTTCCTTTTCTTGGGGGGTTGTTGTTCTTACCTTAGATGGGGTTCCCTTTGTGATTTTTCGAACTATGTTCTATATTTCCACATGAATTTGAGTAGATGATCTAGTTTTAATATCTAAATGGTTCTTTGGAGGATCTGTCTATACCTTTTCCCCTTTTTCTTCCTCTATATCCTTAAGAAATTCAAATATGTTGTTGGAGGGGTTGGGTAGACCCGACTGAGGTTTTTTTGTGAACTATGGCCCATTGGGATACTACTTCTTATACATTCTAGATACTTGTTTGGATTTTTTATGCTCATTATTGTTCTGAGAAGTTGGAACCTGCTTCAAAAGGAGTTATGTTTCTTGAATTATTGGGTAAATATTTGCAAAGTGTCCATACTTGTGGTACAAGTTACATCTGAAAGAGATATTCTCATAGTCAAGGTATTGAAGCCGAATCCATCCCTCCGTATTGATTTGATTCACATTTGAAATTCCCTTCTCTAAATCCATTTCCACACAAATTCTAGTGCAAAAATAAATGTTCCCTTTGGGATCAGCTTGGTAAATATAACAATCCAACTTATCTCCAATATTTTTGAGAGATGATTCATCCTAGAAGATGATGAATATGTGTGGTAGTCTGACCCTTGTAGGGGAAACTGAAATTCCATGTGTGGATCAAAAGCAAGGGTCCAATGGGAGAGGATAATTCCTTTATAATCCATGAAGTAGAGACCCAATATGAAAATTAGGTCTCTCTCTCCTCCTTTCTACTAAATAAAACCATAAAATAACCTATTCCATAATAAAAACTAGAGATATGACCTAGAACATCCCAATTCTTTGTGATCCATACCTAGATTGCTCAAGAGCTAGGCCAAATTCCTATGAACTTTCCAATTGGGTCTTTCTCATGCAACAAAATGAATTTCATTTTTTGTTGTGGAGGCAAAATACCCAGCTTGGGTATGAAATTATGCCTTTTTAGCAAAATTTCTCTTCATTAGGAATTTTTCACCAACAAGTTTTGAATATTTGATTAGTGAGATAAAATATTCCTCATCATGATTGTTAGGAACATCCATGTTGAGTCAATGGAGGAATCATGTCTCAAAATGGAACAAAAATTACCCTAACCTAGAAGATCTCAACTAGGGATATTATAGGAGAAATGGTGGAAAATTCAGTCCATTTGGTGGTTGGTTCAGGCTCGATGTTGGTTGAAGACTATGACTAAGGTAAAGCCTAGCTACTGTGAGATGCACAAATCTAGTTCATCACTTTGTATTTTTCCTTTAGGAGGATATCCAATTTTTAAATACCTTAATATATATATTTTTTAAGTAAACAAGGTTTGGATCCTATTGCATTACCATTCAAAATGTACATATATGCTTGGTCTTCCAGTTGTCCCGCTGAGTTATTGGAAACCAGAACAGCTGGCATCCTATACTACCTATGTCAAAAAAAGGGAGGCCATCTATCCTGCCTATAGGAAACCAGGACAAGTGACAACCCTTAGTCTGGAAATTCACACATAGTCTTCGAATTGCAGTGAAATTGATCCCTAATAGTTCTAGAGCTAGAGCTCCATCTAAAACTATGATTCTAACCAGAAACATCAACTTAAACATTTACCCGATGGCCGTTGAAGTGTCCATGTTAGCATCTTCTTCCTGCTTTCCCACTCTGGCTGGCATCACAAAGGGTTGTGCACAAGTCATGCACCTCTACCTGGTTGTCATGTTAGAGTAGGAGTCGTATAGAATGTTGATGCGTTGGCTGATTAGGATGGCCCGATGAATTTGGTTTGCTACCTGGCTTCGCAAGTCAAACACCAGCTCCAAGTGCTCCGGGTGGAAGAATAGCAGTTGGACATGCCACCCATCCTCCATGATGGATAGGGGATGTGGCATGGGAGCCATGCCACCCTCCCTCACCCATCCACCCTCCTTTATTTCACCATCTGGACTGGTTTCCTCTGCCTCTCCTGTCTCGTTCCCCATGGCCTCCTCCAGTACCTATGGTCGGTCATGTTCTTCCTTAGCATTCACGTCGGCTATGCTCGAGGAGAGTTCACCTGCGCGTGTTGTCTTCTTCATTTGCAGTGCCTCCAGGGTCTCTTTGTCGATGTAACAAGTGGGAAGCTCATCCATCTGGTCGACCTCTCTGTGGCATCTTTGTTATGTGCCTATGGTCTCCATGGTGACCTCCCCCGGTAAGCAGGTAGGTGGGTTCCAATTGTTGGGTACAGTAAAGAGGAGATGTTCCGGAGGAAACTGAATTGGTTCCTTCGGAAAAATTTCCTCCACATAATCCATGGGAGGAGTCCTGGGATTTCTGTCTTTGTGGACGTGCTGCATTTTGGCTATGGACAGTGCTCTTTCGAACCTCTGTTGTCTCTTCTGGTGAGCATCAAAAGCATACCAGGCAATGCCCCTGCGGGGTTTACCTCTTTCGCACGACATGGGAATGAGAAGAGCAATGACCACAGTGCCAATGGTGTTGTTGTAACTACGCCTAGGCTCAGACTGGTCTGGCTGGTGCGGGCTGAAATTGAAATGGGAAAGGCCATAGCCAAAATCGGTGTTATCCTTGAGGACAGAGATGACGAACCTGTCCATTAAGGCTCCCTCCTTAATGCTATGTGCAACTGGCCTGTTCACGCACATGGGAGAACTCATTCCATGGGCCTGGCTATGCGAGCTTGCTCCCATCCTTAATGATGAAGGGATGGGAGTTGGCGGGCCATATTTATGGCCCAGTCTGGCTCCTGATCGTGTGGCCTAGCTGCGCAACGTGGAACCCCATCTAAGGTTAAATACCTTAATATTAATAACAACCAATTTAACTAATTTCTTAAGTTCTTATAATATAATTAGTTATAAATAATTAATTAAATTATAAAAAAAATTAATACATCTTTTAATTAAGAGAATATTTCTTTCAAAATTTGAAAACTCATCATATCAATTACATTATCATATCAATTATATGTAATTTCTTTTTTCAAATAAAAAACTCATCACATCAATTACATGTAATTTCTTTTTTCAATTTTTTTTTATCATGTAAATTATTTTGGATATATTCAATTTTTATTTTTTATTTTTAATTAAAATTAGAAAAATTATATTATAATACAAAAAATTGTATCTTAGTTTGAAACAATGTTATATATTCTACATATCCAAGAAAATTTAAACAAATTTGATAGCTCATAACATACTTAATACAAAATTTACATGTCTTTGGGAAAAAAAAATCCAAGTACTTTTCCCTACTATATATTCTTAAAAAAATATACTCCTACTATATTAATAATTGAAAATAACATTATACTTAAATGGAACACATAACAACTACCAACCTCATCAAATCTAATATTTGGATATAACCAAAATTCATTATATCATATTTTTTTTTTTGTAAATAAGAGTATATGTTATATTAAGATCCTGCTAAAGCTGATAAAAGTGTCAAAATACAGCAACATACTGGCTGCAGTTACTGGACTACCCCAATAGAGGGGAAACCAGTCCAGCCAGCCCCCAATTCACAAGTTTAAGATTGTCACTAGACCAGTAGAAAAACAAAGTTCATACTGACTGTCATCTAAACTATGAACCTAAGAAAACTTGACAAATAGCACTTAAGAGCTAAACACCTGGAAAATAGCCTATCCATGTGGCGCAGAGGTCCTCTGTCCACGGTTCTTCTTCGATATACGTCGGCTGGTCATCCCATCGCTTTTCCTTTTGCTCGTCACACTCCGTTTCCTCAGCTTGGCCTTTTCGTTCCGCTTCCTCCTGCTTCGCTTCTGCTGGTCGCTGCCTTCTATCCCTTCCTGCACCTGTAACAGCATCAGGTACCTCCCCTGGAGCAGAGTCAGCTGGGTCCGGGGAGAGCTCAAAGTGCATAGTCGAGAGGAGATGAAGGAAGGTCGCTAAATTTTCTTCTATGGTCTACAGACGATACTTGAGGTCCGCGACCTCCTTCCTAAGCTCAAAAACTAAGTCATACAGGATGACCAGTCGATCTCTGAAGTGCTCGCTGTCGAGGTGGGCCGTGGGTTGGAGGCGCACTTGTTTAGAGTCACTATATGCCGGTGGTGCACTACTCAAATTGCTCGAGGGTCCAGGGAAAGACATTGTCGCTATGAATTTCATTCGGGGGTCCTGAGGGCATCGCAGAATCCGGGCCGACCCTCGTGGGATAGTGGCCATGGAGTGAAGAAGCATAGACTGCGAAGGTGGCGGGGTGGCCGTGGAGCGAAGAAGCATAGACTGCGAAGGTGGAGGGGTGGCAGCTATGGACGGAGTTTGAGGATGGGAGGATGAACAGGTCGAAGGGGAGACTGAAGGCGAGACCGGAGGTCGACGAGGCTTCCAGGGGGAGCCCCTCTTCGGCCTTCCTCTAAGCCGTTCTTTCATGTGTGCAAGTGGGCGGGTCTAGACGAGGTTAAACCAGAGGTGCAGAAAAACTATGGAGACAACAGCTGAGCGAGCCTGGTTCTGTTTGCGCCGTGAAGGGAAGAGCCCCTCAGACCACATACAGGGTGTAATGACCATAATGACGAGCCAAGCCATAGAACTAACTGCGGAGGAGAAAAGGGTGGCGTAAATGCTCATTACCTCGACCATTACCGTGACTTAAATGCAATTAATCACCCGGGACGGCACGAGCCTGCAGCACGAGCCCATCACATGGCTCCGTGTCGCATCGGACTGTGTCCTCTCCCATCCGTCGCCACGAGGAACCCACTAACACCCCATCCGGGGAAACATCTACTGAGCCAGCTTTTTGACAACATTGCTGGAGGATAGGATGATCTGGGTTCTGGGCAGAAAAGCATCGGAGGTCTGGCCATCCTCTCCAATCAATGCCCACATTAGCCAATTCATCCGCAACCTGGTTCGCCTTCCTTCTGATGTGTGTAGGGATGATCACCTGTTGAGAATGCAACAGACCTACAATGAGCTGCAAGCCATGTGTAAGCCTCCAGCTTGGCGAGATGCTGTCTGGGTTGACCCCGTGCAGGAGTCTGCGCAACAAGCCAATGATGACCTGAGAGTCTCCTTCGACTATGATCTTTGTATAATTATTCTGGGAGGCCATTTGCAAACCGTTAATAAGGCCCCATAGTTTTGCTGCATTATTCATGGAATGCCCAAGGGGGCCTCCTCCTATGGCTAAAATGTGTCCAAGATGATTACGGAAGACCACTCCATATCCTGCATCTCCCGGATTGCCTTTAGACGCTCCGTCAAAATTGAGTTTGAGGAAATCTTTTGGGGGAGGAGACCAAAGGGAAGGGCTACTTGGATGTGGGGTGGGAGGGGGGGAGGAGGGTGTCTGAGAGGGAGGAAGAGGAGTCCAGTGCCATAGGACAGGGAGCTCGAAGGGAGAGAAAGCTAAGTCGGCATCTGACCAAAGTCTAAGATGGAGAGTTTCCAAGAGGTTGCGTTGGCATTGATGCCAACAGTGACCCCAAGGGAGAGCCTTATTTCTGAAGATTCTCATGTTTCATTCTTTCCAAATTTGCCAGAGGACAAAGCCAGGTAAGAGTTGCCAAACTCTGTTGAGGTAGGGAGAGCTAAAAGCCTGATCCCTCCAATTTAAAAGAGTTTCGATGACACTATCTCTGAGTCGATCCGAGGTGCGCATGATTATCGCTACTTGATCCCAGACTTGTGCTGTGTAAGGGCAAGTATTGAGAAGGTGATTCAAGGTTTCATCTGCCTCTCCACAAAGGGTGCAGATAGAGGGTCCAACAAACCCCCTCTTCAGGATATTGTCCCAGGTGAGAATGCTGGAGTGTAAGACTAGCCAGAGAAAAAGGGTGATTTTCAGCCAGTGCTTCAGATTCCAAATTTTCCCCCAAATCTTCGTGTCTGTGGTGTGGTCTGACTTAGTCTTAATTTGATAGGCTTCCTGCGTGGTGAAGGAGCCCTGTGGTTTGTAACCCCACCTAAGTATGTCTTCACCAGCGCGTATAGGAACTTTCCTCTTATCCAACATTTCTTGGAGGGGTGCTAGATCGATATGCAGCGCCAAGTTAATTCACACCCGATCTAGGTGCTAACAGTGCTAAGTGTCCCCAATGTGGTTGTTCTGCCAGTAGTCCGCTACCTTTGTTAGGCCTATGCCTGTAGCCTGGGCACAAATGTCGTGGGCCCATTCCTCAGCGTTTAAGGCTGGCCATTGTTGCCAGGAATCTTGCCAGAACAAAGCCGTTTCTCCATTTCCTATCTCCCAAAACGCATGCTGAGTGACAATCTGCCTATTCTGCTTGACCGCTGTCCATATTAGGGAGCCAATGTTATCCCCATTCCATCGAATCAAGTTATTCTCTGCTGTATTAGGGGCATATTTCTTCCTCCATAATTTAGCCCAAAGATCTGTGGGGTTTTTTAACCAGCGCCACCAAATTTTGGCGCTAAGGACCTTGTTCATTATAGATGGATCTCTTATTCCAAGTCCCCCCTATTCCTTAGGCCTACAGATCTTTTCCCAGCTGACTAAAGCAATCTTCTTTTCTTTGTTAAGGCCTTGCCAAAGGAAATTTCTTTGCAAGCATTTGATGGTGTTGAGAACAAATCTGGGGGTTGCTAGCATAGAAAAAGCATAGATCGGGAGGGCTTGAAGGACGGCTTTAAGCAGAATGAGATGATTGGGCAGATTTAAAGCTCTAAAGGTCCAGGAGGAGAGCCGCTTGGAGAAGGAAGAAAGAAGGTTCTCCCAAGAGGAGTTTCTTAGGGCGTTGTCAATCAGGGGTAAGCCTAGATATTTGGACGGAAGGGAGCTTCTGTTGAAACCAAGGATCTCCGAGATATGATGCTGGATCGGAGGGGGCGTATTGAAAAAGAAGATTTGAGACTTATCCTTGTTGCATTCTAGACCTAAAGCATCAGAAAAGGTTTGGAGAATCTCCTTGAGTGAGTTGGCTTCTCGAGCAATCAGGCTGCCCATCAAGAGGGTGTCGTCCACGAATTGGCTATGAGAGATAGGCGGGGAGATGCCATGCAGAGGTAGACCAGTCAGTAATTTTTTTCCCAGAGTAGCGTGGATAGTTCTGCTAAGTCCTTCCGCCATGATGATGAAGAGGAAAGGAGACAGGGGGTCTCCCTGTCTAATTCCTCTTGAAGGGGAGAAGGGTTTCGAGGGTACCCCATTGATGAGCAAGGAAAAGAAGGCCAAGGAGGTTAGATTTAAAATCCAAGTAACCCAGTTTTGATCGAAGCCAAAATCTATAAGCATTGCTTTCATATATTCCCAGCTGAGCTTATCAAAGGTTTTTGATATGTCCAGCTTTAGAAGCATCCCTGGGGTTTTGGTTTTCTGCAAGGAGTGAATTACCTCATGTGCCAAAATGATGCTATCCAGGATTTGTCTACCCTCGACATACCTCGATTGCTCTGGGGATATGATAGTTGGTAGGATCGGCTTGAGTCTGCGGGCGATGACTTTTGTGAGGAGTTTGTAGATGACGTTGCAGAGGGCTATAGGCCTGTATTGCTTGGGTCTATTCGCCTGCCCCTCTTTGGGGATAAGGGCAAGAAAAGTTGCATTGAAAGCCCGGAGGACCTTTCCCGTGATCCTTGCGTCTTCCAGGATTTCCCAGACCTCTGTTTGAATCATCGGCCAGCAATAGTGGAAGAAATCGCTAGTGAAACCATCTGGGCCCGGGGCCTTGCATTTGGGGGTATCTTGGAGCGCTTGATATACCTCCTTAATGGTGAAGGGTCTAAGGAGGGCTGCATTCTATTCATGAGTCACAAGGGCTGGCACGTGCCTTGTAATATTATTGATTGCTTCATGTCTATCTGTAATGGGTTTCGTGAGAAGGTCTTGGAAGTATTCAACCAAATTTGTTTCCAGGTCAGCATGGGAGTGAAGAGTATCCCCCTCATCTGAGATGAGATGTGTGATTTTGTTGGATTGCCTTCTTTGGATAGTAGTTCGGTGGAAGAATTTAGTATTGCGTTCCCCTTCCTTGAGCCATTGTATACGCGATTTCTGTTTCCACAGTATCTCTTCCTATCTTTTCCTTTCTGCGATCTGTTGGTTCACTTTGAGTTCTCGGCTTCTGAGCTCCTCTGTGAGTCCTTGCTCTCTTATACTGCACTGAATCTCTGCCATTTTCTCCGTGAGCTGTTTTTGGGAGTCAAAGATGTTGCCGAAAGTGTGCTTGTTCTAGAACTTTAGCGTTTTTTTGAGATTCTTCAGTTTTTGCTGGAACCTATACATCTTAGATCCATAGGAAATTTCTGCCTCCTTCCACCAGCCTTGTATATTTGCTTGGAAGTCTGGATGGTCTAGCCAAAATTGTTCAAAACGGAAGGGTTTCTTTCCCGGAGTGGCTGGGACATCCAACCATAACTGTATGGGCCAGTGGTCTGATCTGATGCGATTTAAGATACTAGACTCCATTGCAGTGTCGTCCATCATGAGGGGCTCCGACACAAGGAAGCGGTCTAGTTTGCAAGCAATCTGGTGCAGTCCTGTTCTTATGTTGGACCACATGTGAATGCCATTATTGGCCTCTAAGTCAATTAGCCGAAGGTCATCTATTAAACTGTTGAAGTTGCCGGAGTCTCGATCCAATCGGCGTGATCCTCCTTTTTTTTCCTCCAGGCTGCGGATGATATTAAAGTCACCCCCCACTATCCACCTGTGGTATTGTGTGAGGCTGGACAAGTAACTTAGGCTTCTAAGGAAGGCCTGTTTGTCTCTTGGAGTTTCCGGTCCATAGACGCTTGTTAGATGTCCTGGTTTGTCAGAGCCAATGAGCCTATAATCAGCTGTTATAGACCATCTGGTGGTACAAAAGTTTTCCAGCAGGACAGTGTTGGTGTTCCAGAGGATAGCCAATCCTCCAGCCGTTCCTGCGGCATCAATTGAGACCACTCCTCCTTGCTTCCAGTAATAAGGGAGTAGTCGATTAATGTCTTCTGAGGTACATTTTGTTTCCTGTAACATCACAACATCCGGTACTTCTGCTATGATCAGATCTCGTAGTAGTTTCTGCTTGCTACGTCCGTTGAGGCCTCTGATGTTCCAAGATATGATTTTCATGATGAATGAGGGGGGGGGAGAGGGGGGAAGCTATCCGAGATCAGGTGAATCTGCCCTGAATTTACCATAAAGCTACCAATTTCCTGTATGAGCTTATTTGTTGATTTCGTTCCTCGTTTTTTCTCATCCTTTTGAGATTTATTTGGGTTTTTTGTCTGACTACCCTGGATGCCCAGTGCTTTGCTTGCTCGGGCTGAGGAGCCCGCAGAGGAGTTGAGGAACACTTTGTGCACCTTCCTGAGTTGGTCCCTGGGTATAGTATAAAGTTTTTGATGTCTATAGGCATGCTCAAGGTGCTCCAAATCCACTCCCGCTAGGTCCTGTTCTTCCACCTCCATTTCCTCATCCCCATCGTCTATCTCCTGCAGCTCAGGCGGTTCCTTCAGCGGGCCCATGGGGGGAGGTTCCGACTCCTTACTCTTCGCTGGTTGTTCAGCCTCTGGGTTCTTAGTTTGAGATGCCGTATGATGGGGCGGGGGATTCATATGTGTTGGGTTTGAAAATTCTTTTGGGTTATCTTGTAAAATTGCAAACTTATTGCTGGTGGAAGGATCTTTACTTACCTGAGCCGGTTGCTTTCTGCCTCCCTGTCGTCTTCGCCCTACCTGTTGCGTGAATCCTTCCTTGTCCTTGCCATTTTCTGAAATCCCTTCCTTGTGAGTCACGTTGAGCGGGCATTCCCTGAAGAGATGTCCATGCTCGTGGCACTTCCTGCAGCGGAAGGGAATATGTTCGTAATCGATGGTTTGAGTCCAATCTTCATCATGGTACTCCAGCGTAATAGACCCCAGAAGCGGCTTGGCTATGTTCAAATAAACACAGATTCTTGCATATGATGTGTAGCGTCTCTGCTTAGTTGCTTCGGAGGACTTAACATAAATACCAATGGTGTTGCCTATGCCATCTAGAACTTCCTCCAACCAGAATTCCTGGGGAAGAGAATACAGCCTGATCCAGACCGGTGCATGGGTGAAGTCCTCCTTTTAGGGGCTGAACTTTTCTGTCCAGAATCTCAAGAAGAGTCCCGCCGAGTTGTAAAAATAGGGCCCTCCATCAAAGATACGGTTTCTGTCTTCGAGATTGTGGAGGATGATCGTGAAGAAACCCTTCGATCCTAGTTGGAGATCATAATGACCTTTTGGTCTCCACCAGTGTTGTATCCATTTGACCAGATCTCGCTCCGAGGGCCATAGCCCTAGAAACTTTCCTACCAGGGCATTATCTCTCATGTATTGTTTATGTTCCTCTATACGGGGCGAGTTTATGACATATTTTGGGGCTTTTGGTGCTTGCGGGATGCACTTACCGGGGATCCAAGAGGTCGAGGCACTTGCAGAGATGCTTTCCTTAGCCGGATCCATATCTGTGTCCCGATCCTTGAATGTCCCTTCGACCAGCAACTGCACACGCATATCTGGAGGCGTTTCAAAGGTCAGCCTCTTCACTCTGGTTGCCGGATCTTTATTAGTCGTGACTCGACTGTAGGAGACGCCATTCGGCGCCCCCCCTGGCTCTGTGCGAGCCCCTGCAGAGCCGTCATCTTGTGGGCGCAGTCCTCTGCGGCTGTCAGTGTCTAAACCCTAGCTTCGGAGCTCCTTTCAATCAGATTCATCTAAACAAAATTCACTATATCATATTATTCTAAATTAGATTAAATAATATATTTATTAATTCAACTCTTTATTAAAATTTTCTATAAAGTAAGTTATTGAGATATAATGGACTCTAATATTTGGATATAACCAAAATTCACTATATCATGTATTCTAAATTAAATTAAATTAAATAATATATTTATTAATTCAACTCTTTATTAAAATTTTCTATGAAGTAAGTTATTGAGATATAATGGACTTTTAATGAAATGTTATAATTTAAATTATATTTAAAATGATTTATTGATTTAAGTTTTTTGATTTTTTAGAAAAAAATTAACAAATTTAATTGTATAATTTTTTATTTTAAATAAATATTATTATTATTATTTGTATTTAAATATGATGATGATGATGACCTAAATTGGTTTATTTAACCTTAAGAAAAGAAATAGATTACTTGGATTTCTTTAAAATGTTATTTCAATGCTTAAAGCATTAAGAGAAGCATTCCAAGATCACTAAAGTTTTGATGACTTAGAAGGTTAGGAAGGTCGATATTGTGACAAATATTTGGAAATTGGGATCTAATTTGTGTATATGTAGGGTATTATAGGATAAAGTGATTTTCATCTTCAACCCTCTTGGTGTCACAAAGGTGAGAGATTCTTTCTTGCCATGGTGTTTTGGGGATAGTCCGATGACTAGTTTCACTAAGTAGCTCATGAAAATTATTTCTTCTTTTAGAAATATTGATTCTCTTCTTTACACTAGTCAAAACAAAGAGACACTTTGATCTTCAAGGTTTAGGTTAACCACCTCCTTATAATATCTTAATTTTATTTTATCCTCTAATTCTTTATTGCACCATAGATTCTCCTTAAATTTATCGTATACAACATTTTTAATATCATCAGTATTTTTCAAAATAACTTCTTCTTTTACTTCCCAATAATTTAGCCAAGACTTGGCCTCATTATGCCATCCCCACTTGAGTAATTGGTGATTTTGGCTAGAGTCTAAAGCAATTTTTGGGAGCCTCTTGTTATCCATGTTGTTTATCTTGTTCTTGTACATTAAGTACCTAATCATAGTTGTGCTCTTAATGGCGGAAATGCTCGCTTCAATTAGGAGGATACGATAGAGTGTATTTCCCTTAATTTTGAGATTAGAAGGAAATTTTTTTTTTAGATATGCTCTATCTTTCTCTAGGATTCTCGAGATATACTGCATCCCCAAATATCACATCCATATAAGCTAATAGGAGTGACAAGAGTATCAAAGATGATATTTTTCTTATCCCATAGCCAAAGGTCTGCTAATTTACAATTATTTTCAAGCCCATAATAAGCTTTCCACCCTCCATTTATCCTTTTCTCAATGCTATAGTTCCAATTGCTAGATTTTGACTGCACCTTAGGTCTGGTCTATGTCTTATACTGTTATACACAAATTTCACTATTTAAACTATAAGCATAAACACACTGGAATGCTTAACCATTTAGCACATGGGAAAATCAAAACTAGCAATTAGATCATATAGAAGTACACAAAAATTTAATGATTAAATACAATGTTCTTAAACCAAGAACCAATGGGCTCCCGTACCAAGGAAAAGGGCCCAATCTTTCATGCCAAAATTTAATTACAAGACACAGCTGAAACATTCCTTGGTTTCAATGCCAAACTTGGTCCAAGACTATTGGTATTACAACTCCAAATACAATGATATAACAACCTTCTAGGGCTGTCCAAAATCTAGTGTTACACCCTTGCAACAACCCTCTTTTTCTTCCCTCAAAATATGCCTTTCAAGTTGTCCAAAATCACTCCAATAGCCCACTAGTCTTGTTGTCCTATACCTATATGATAACGCATAGACTGTCCCTAAGTTACTTCCACCTTTTCTCCTTTCCCAACACAATTGTAGCTGACAATATGGCCTTCAGAACACCACCAATACCTTGTTGTCCATGTCTAGCAGCCACTTTTCCTCCCACAGTCCTGTAGCAGCTACTTCATCCCTAAAAAACATCCCTCAAAAAACCTATTGCTAGGTTGTTGTAATAGACCACCTTATCTTTAGTACCTGTACAAGCCTTTTGAGCCTGTTGTAACAACCTATAGATACCTCCTTCCTTTGCTACTAGTTGCCAAAAGACTGTCCTTAAAACTTCCCAGAGATTTTTTGTTGTTCTATCTTGTAGCAACCCTCTTTCTGGTTGGAAGAACCCTCCTTCAAACTGTAGTTGCTTCAGATTGGAAGGTCGAGCCTCTCCTAGGATGTGACTTCCCTAAACTCACCTGATCGCCCTCGTAGAATACACCCAACACCATGTTGTTGTACATTCCCACTAGGTCAAACTCTCTTACCTTCAAGGTGTTTGAAGGTAAGCGTGGTTGGAGTCGAGTGATCGTGGGAGCCGAATTTCTCTTAATGTTGCAACCAGCTGGGATTTTGACTAGGTTTCTCTTCTTCCTTAGGTTGTCTTCCTCTACTTCTGATTTTGACAAAACCCGCGATTTAATTATTTGGACTAAAGTTTCTCTCTTAATATATGCTTTTGTTAATTGTAGGAATGGATTTTAGAGTGGGTCTCTTCGGTTTGGGAACCCTAACTTCCCTTTCCATAGTTGTGAGATGGAGCTTGATTGTTATGGGATTAAAAGGATTTCAAGGTGGCACGAAGAAATCTCCCAGGTTAATTTCTTGGCGATTCGACAAATATCGACTAAAATAGGGGATTTGGAGTAGGAAATTACATCTTTTTCAAATTTTCTACGGGTCCAAGTTCAAAAAATTGATGGTCTCGGAGAAGAATGGTGTTATCTCGGATCTTTGGTACTTTCACAACACTCTCATTCAACCTCTAACCAGGTCTTAGTAGCGTCTGAACTTGGAGAAAACTTAGTTGGAGATCTTTGTGGCCAAAGAATTTGTGCCCATGGAGGTCTTAGAAAATTCACCAATGTCTGATGACGAGCAGGAGGTTCATGATAACGCATCTAAGCACAATTATACGTATTACAAAGTAGTATTTTTGCAGGGCCAGTTCATCAAAGAAATATGTTGTCAATCTGTCTGGAAATATTATAGGGAGTTGTTTAAGTATGGATTTTTATTAGTCATGGAAATTTCAACAATCTCAGAGCTTAATTTTGTACTTATGTATGACTTAGTTATTTATTGCAGTACAAAGCTATTATATTAATACATTTTAGTTTTAGTTAAAAAAAATAAAAATGAAAAAAAGGTGTCGTGGATCAATCTGTTTATCTTTTCATTCTCAATAATATCAATGTCATTTTCTTCCATAAGATCCGCCTCAATTCTATCACCTTCATTATCTCTATTATGAATTTTAGTATTAGGAATTTTAAGAATATGAATTTTTCTCTTCATAATTACAAATAAATAAATATAATTATTATATTTTAAAATATCAAAACATTTAAAATAATTAAAAATGACAAAACCATGTTTTATCCATCTTATCAGGGATTATATTGGATTCCCCCTTCAAAGAACCCATGCTCTAAGCAATGTTTCCTAGCTATTGACCTATTAATTCTTTTTCCCTTTGTTCTTTTGCATTTTTTGCAAGGGAAATAACACATATCATCACAAATATCATGAAGTTTGGGATGATTTTGAGATGGGTTCTCATTATTATTTGTATGGATAGAATAATTACATTCATCAAGATCAACTTCCGCAGTGAGAACCAATGCTTCATTGATTCAAAATTGTATATAAATCCATTAGTTGGATGCATTAATGCCTATGTTAAGATTGTTTGATATTGTTTTATATTTCAACAAAACATTCAACCCATTCATTAGTACATTTAAAAAATTTCATTATTATTTGTATGGATAGAATAATTGCATTCATCAAGATCAACTTCCGCAGTGAGAACCAATGCTTCATTGATTCAAAATTGTATATAAATCCATTAGTTGGATGCATTAATGCCTATGTTAAGATTGTTTGATATTGTTTTATATTTCAACAAAACATTCAACCCATTCATTAGTACATTTAAAAAATTTCATTATTATTTGTATGGATAGAATAATTGCATTCATCAAGATCAACTTCCGCAGTGAGAACCAATGCTTCATTGATTCAAAATTGTATATAAATCCATTAGTTGGATGCATTAATGCCTATGTTAAGATTGTTTGATATTGTTTTATATTTCAACAAAACATTCAACCCATTCATTAGTACATTTAAAAAATTTCACAAATAGAAAAGTCAAGTCAAATGATATTAACAAAATTTAAACAAATAAAAGAATTTCACAAATAGAAAAGTCAAGTCAAATGATATTAACAAAATTTATACAAATAAAATTTTAATTATGAGTAGCAAAATTTAAATATAGTATTACGCCACCTTATCCCAATTCTTTGAGAAAAAAAGTTGTTTT
>ML801232.1:160558-173591 GCA_009831015.1 Picea engelmannii | reverse complement strand
CCCCCCCCCCCCCCCCCTTGTGAGGGGGGGTGGGGGGTATTATTACAGAAATTATAATATAATTTCTTTAATAATGTCCCCCCTCCCACCCTCTATAAGTTTTATAGTTATAGCATGCTTCTTTGTTTTTATCTCTTGCAATCATACTCATCTAATGGACTCATCAAACTAACATTTGTATGTTTATAATGTTGCAACCTACCTATAGAAAAGGGGTGCTTTTGCTGACTATTGTGAGAAATATCCCCAAACAGATTGGTGACTCCCACTGGGGTTCCAACCCAAAATTCACTCTCTTTAGGTTATTGAGAAGCTCTCTTTGACTCTCATTATATTGCAGGTTTCTAAATTAACTTACTTATATGATGGAAACTCATTTCCAGTAATTTTTTCCCATGGAATTCTTCTTTCCACATTACAGAGACTTACATGTATGTTTCTTTGAAACCTGCACAAATCTCACAATCTGCATCATTTTTCTTTCATGCAAATTGCACCTCTATCTATGAACATACCCGTGCAAGTATGCTATTTTTCTTTGTTAACAAAAATTTCAACTCAAGATTAGGATTAGGTGTTAGGCTTTAATTTCCTACAAATTATAAACTCATAATTTTTAGTCTTATGTTCATTCTTGCTTAGTAGTTAACCAGTTTAGTTGACAGGGGGAAAGAAAAATCAATTTTTCTTGTTTCATTGCCTCATGGATGGCCTATTGCTTTTATGTTGCACATGGAATTGTAGATTAAACAATTGCAATCAACTATATTGCTACAATGTTCTTTCTTTATCGGGATTATAAGTAATATATTGATCTTAGTATGCTCTTCACCTCACGCTCTTGAGTGACCTTGGTGAATCATAAAGACTTAGAAACTAATTCACCTCCCTTGCAAATTGACAAATAACCTAGAGATTAATTAGATGGATTAAACATCCCATATGTGCACATCACTATTGTATTAGTCTCTTCAATTTTTTTTCCAAAAAGGTCATCATTTAAGCATTTTGTTTTTCAAGTTTGCAACACATAGAAATTTAAAGACAAGGTAACGAACCACTTATGTACACATGCTTTCAATCTAGTTTCTAGGACTTGCAATCTATCATCACATTGTTGTCTCTCTACATTGAGCACACACACAAAGGATAAAAACTTCCTATTTTTTTATTATCAAAGTATGCTCTCCACTCTATGCTCAGTGGTGATCTTGGTGGATCAGAAATATTAAAGAGGTTTATAATAACTCTTTCGACACTTCTTAAGAAAAACAAACTGGTTCAATACCCTAGTTTCAAACCCTTAAAGTACAACACTAATCAACACACGTTATTCCTCAATCGCTAGGTCACAAGATAATTAAATAGTGTTGGCTAGGATTTCAAGGGTAGGTGTCCAAATAACCCCCACTTTTCATTTGAATCATAGAATTTGTCGCAGGGTACCTAAAAATCCTTCATCTCAAGTGTGCACAAAGCCAAGGTAGGGAGATACCCATGAAGGAGCAAAGGCTTAGGTCTCATTGTTCTTGCAAGTCTTCTTGAGCCACCCAACTCTTGATAAACTTTGACCATCACTTCTTTTTTAGGCTGAGAATTGATTTTGGTAATCCAATGTTTTTATAACTCTTTGTATATTTGATAATATCTTTATTTTTTCAAAACATAATTTTGTATTTTAAAATAAAATAAAATACATTAAAATATTTTTTTACTTAATTTAATCACATGTAAAAATTAATAATAAATTAAAAAAAGGTTAGAATACATTTTTCGAATGAATCATAAAAAAAAATTCAATAATTTGTATTCTTTCAAATGTAAAAGTTTTTATATTCAAATATTAAAAATTAATAGAATATTATTATTAATTTATTAATATTTTTTTATTTTTTTTTCATTCAAATATCAAACTAATAAACTAATATAATATTTTTTATTTTTATTTTTAAGCATCTATTTTATCAAATTGAAATCTTAAAGGGAAAGCGGGATCCAACCATTTATGAGTCAAGTTTCACAAAGGGTATCTTCGCATAAAGTAAAGAAGTGGATCATGAGATTTTAAATAGATCTCAAAGGACAACATATCATGATATTATGAGAGACAAGGGGGTCATCATGTGACGAGTAGCAAGTTAAAGGTAAACAATGAGGACCCATTCAGTCCATTATGAATGAAAAGTGTATTCCACTATATCATGTTGAATGAAAAGTGTCTGATAATTGGTTTCTTTTTTACTAGCAAGAGAATAACTTGAAAAACTCATAGGAATAAAGGAACAAAGTGACACTTTACTTATTGTTTAAGGAACATAGATAACTTTTGTTGAAGTTAAAACTCCATATTCATGATATTGCACATCAATTTATTTGGAAATGTAGTAAGTGGTTATAACTTTTCCATGTATGTAATAATAATGAAGGATTGAGGCAAAAACCTCCTTGTGAGTGCATTTTGAGGGCATTTCTTTGACTCAGAGAGTAGGCTAGTAATGTGTAGGATTTTATTTTTTTAACGAGGAGGCTAGAAACAAGGGTTTTATTAGCGAATACTGTAGAAAGAACCAACTAATTGTTGTAGTATTATCTCATGTGAAGCTATGGATTTGTTATGGGTCTCGCCATACTTAACAAGTATGCCAGTAGTGATCTTAATTGTATTACTTTCCCTCCTATCAATACTAATGTGTAGGCCAAAGGGGGTTTATGTGTTAGTTGCTAGATTTTTTTTGTGTAAAATCCCCTAGATTCGAGATAAATTATTGTACTCTCTTGTAACATCATAACCCTAGGTTTGGAGGTGGAATCAAAGTACGAATGAAACCTATGGTTAAATGGTAGAACCTATGTTGGAAACCATTTACTAGTGTCTCTATTCTTTTTAAGATGAGTGTTTCTCTCTGTATATGAACTCATGCATTTTTTTGAGTTTGGAAGTAGTTTTTATGGATGATATTTTGTTCATGGCCTAATTTTACTAGCTAAGTTTGCATAGGTATGAGAATTTATACAAAGTGTGCTTAAGAAATAGTAAATTAATTGGGCATGCAATCGAGGGAGTTAACAATACAAAGGAATTCAAAAAATGAGAAAATCCACTAAGTGAACGTGTGAACACTCAAATGAGTCATATCAGATTAGGATTAGAGCACCATGGCCTTTTTGGGGTTGGGGATTGGAGGGCATTATTGCTAATTATTCCCTAGTGCATTAAACATTGTTTTCTAAAATGAAATCAACTATTGGATTACCTAAAAGGGTTTGTACTCTTGGATGAAATGTGTTAGTGGAAAAAGGTAAAAAAATCTTGTTGTTAGAAATAATCTTTCAATCAATAAAAATAAGGTAGATGCCATTGCCAAGTGAAAATATGTGAGCATTTTTTGTTAAAAGGGGTATGACAGTTGATAGAAATAAATTGTTGATTGTGTAAGACGCTTGCTACCTAAAATAAAGGTGTTTTTCATAGTTTTTAGATACTTGCTCAAATTTTACTAGAACTTCCACTACAATAGGGAATTATTCATTTGAGTTTAGTGAAGTCACAAAAACATTGAGTGGAAGTTGGATAGAGATGTGGAGTTCAACTAACCAAATTGGTTTCCTATAAGAGGAAGGTCACCGGTTTGGGTTTCCTTATGCAATTTTTTGAAAATTGTCACTATGAGTATGGCCTCAAGTGAAAATTTGGCCAAGTATGAGAGGTTTTGGAAATTGAAATTTAGGGAAAATCATCATGGACAAAGGTTATGTGTTCTTAGAAAGTTGAACCCAAGCATAAAAATTTACTAAATGTTGGAGTTCAAGAACTACATATTTGGGGATCTAACAATCCAAAGGAGATCTAAGATACAAAACATGTAAAATTCTAAACAAGTATGAAAAAAAAATCCACTAAGTGTTGATGGTTTAGAAACAACATCTAAGAAGTTAGGGATTAAAAAATTCCCAAATATCAAACAAGGTAGGACCTCAAACAAGAAAACTTTGGTCAAGTGTGAGGGGATCGAGAAACTAGGATTTTGGAAAGGACACAAAGTTTCAAGAAAGGTGGGCTTCAGGAAAGTGAAGAAAATTGGTGAAGTATCTAGTGCTGATAAATAATGATCTTGGGTGATAAGTCTTTCAAAAAGGATTGAGAGTTTCAAGTAAGGAGAGCTCTGACCAAGTGAGGAAAATTGGCAAATTATTGTTTGATGCTAAAAACTTAGTTGTTTAGTAGACTAGGTGTTACACTCAAAATTGGTCCTCCAAAATATTTGAGTAGAGTCGAGCCATTATCATTAGAAAATCCATTAAAGATAACTTTTTCAATCCCAATTTAACTATAAAATTACTTTGTTTGGAATTATGCCTGAGAATAAATCTAAAAATATTTATAAGGAAACCTAAAAATGGCTCTAAAAACTATGCAAGTGCAATCCCCAAGCTAGATATTGAATCATACATTTGTATTCCCACGATTTCTCTTGCCAAATATTGAGAAGGGTTTGAAATATAATGACATAAATCAAATACATGAAAAAAATCATGCATATAATATAATGATGACAATAATGAAAGATGATAAGAAACTAGTCCCTTTTTTCAAGAATTTCAAATGGTCGAACATATCATGGTGACAATTTAGCCGCCTTTCCATAATTAAGCTCATTTGTGGTCTCACATGAAAGAATACCTTATCTCTCATTGGTAACTTCTATCAACTCTATGCACATCCGCATAGCTCTTCTTCCTATCTTGTGGTTCTTTTAATCTTCCTTTAATCATGTTCATTTGTTCTTACATTTATTGGATTACTTATGGTCCAACTAGGATTCTATCCTCCAACTTATCCCAACTAAGAGACGTTATAGATGGTCTACATTACAAAAATTCAAAAGGTTCCATCTTAATTGAGTTTTGGTAACTGTTATTATAGGAAAATTTAACAAGAGGTAAAAATTCTTCCCAACAATTCTATTGATCCATTACATACATGTACACATATATTCTATATCTAATTTATTCTTTCATTTTTCCTATCAATTTACAAATGGTACATTTTTCTTCAACATCTTTTTCTCACAAATTCATCTTTAGTGGAAAAATCAATTATATATGTGGCCTACAACTTAAAGCATTGTTAATCCTCAAATGTGTTAAGTCCTTTGTAAACTCTCTCTTGTATATTCCTTTTCCATACTTAGAATTTTTTTTCATTTTTTGTCGGTTCACTAGGTATCTTCACTCTTGTCCAACTTCCACGGACCCCAAAACACACCATCGTGTTCTGTTGCCTTCATTTGGCACCCATACTTAGAAAATTTTCCATACATTTCACCATGGGTCTAAGGCAGTTGCCCGATTCACTTGTCTAACATTGTGACCCCTCCATCCAACCAATTCCTCATACTCAGTCGATTTCTTATAATTCATCATGCTCCACGGGATGTCTTGATTCTTCCATACATACCCCCGATCTCGTTGTTCCGACTGATTCCTTATACTTACTTAATTTATCGAAATTTCACCGCAGGCCCGCGATGATTTCATTATTTCTCCACCTACTCCCGATTTTTCTCCCCTCGTCGTGCTCATATTCCCCCATCTTGATTCTCCTCCGCCCCACAATAGTCCATGTCTTATATTGTCACTCTCCCCAATTTACATTTAATGAAAATCTCACAGAAATAACAAATGGGTTAAGTGTTAAAATGTTGTTATTAATGGCGATCTTCTCGAGACAATTCTTATTTTAATTCATATTAAAGATCGTTTGTAACAAGAGGCACAAAGTATATTATGATAAAAAGGTTTACTTTGGAAATAATGTTTTGAAGTAACTGTGTATTAATCCATCAACTTCATTAATCATGACAACCAGAAGAAAGGAACACTTCTGCTGAGATACCATCAACTCAGTTGGTCGGGATGTTGATTTTTGTAGCTTCAGGTAGGTATTCTCACATGGACCTAGGAATTGGGAATGAGGGAATTGTAGTGGGCACCAAATCACACTTTTGGTTTGGTGAAAAGGCCCTGGGAATGAAGTCAGGTCTTCATGGGTTTGGTGATGGGTTTTGTGGGCTTGTGTAGGGGATTCACACCCACAAATAAATCCTAATTTGGTGTTGACTTGTGGAGGGGATTTTATGGCGACCCTTAAGGATTGTATATAAAGGAGAGAGGTCATTTTAACATTTCATATTGTAGATCATGTGTGGAGATATGATGGAGCCACAATAAGTGAGTCTACACTTGTGCTAGGAGGCTTGGTGATCTCAGCAAAGGAAAATTCTTCTAGGATGGAAAATCTGGCCTAGGGTTGAGGAATCTTTATTTTCTATTCTTGGCAGGGAAAAGCACACCACATGTGTGGTAGAGAGAGGAAACTGTAGAAGGAAGAAAATTGTACAAGTTGAGTGAGTCATATGGAAGGGTCCGTACAAGTTTTCATGCATGTACATGGGTTTCAATGGGAACAATCACGTATGTACACGGGTTGTAGTGGGAACAGTCACGTACATCCGTACAAATCTTCCTGGATAGGTGTAGGTCCGTATAGGGTTGACATGTGACGTCAGTAGGTCGTACATGAGTTATACAACAAATTTGTGGGAAAAATATATTTCCAGGGATTTGCTGAGGTTTAGTTTTTTTATTTTTCTGGTTACTGGAGGATAAGGTTGTCCTCCAATTTTGGTGATATTTGTATTGGATGAGAGAAAAAGGTTGTCCTTAGATTTGGTGATATTGTACTGGTTGGGAGGGCTAGTTTTTCCTTATGGATTTCTGAATTTGATAAGGTTACATAACCGAAATATTGTTTCTCATATGTGTTGATGATTCATCTTTGATCTTTTGTGTTTCCGCTACATATAATTTTAGTCAATAATTTTTAATGTAAAACTTTTCATTGACAACATCTAGGGTTTTACTATTATATCACTAGGAAGAAATTTTCATATATGAAAATTAGTCTCATAGAGTTGAATGTGAAAATTGACATGGTATCAGAGCTTGGGATCTGAAGAGAATGGGATCATATTTGAGACACATTGCTGCTATAGTTTGTTGTAGATTTCTTGTTCTTGTTCTGGGAAGGTCACAGGTGAAAAATATGAGAGGGAGCTACAATGACGGTTGTAGTTGGAAACATGTTAGATAGTCTTGTGTTTGAGACATGGAACAGACAATTCAGATGAGGAGTTGTGGACTATTGCAGCTTGGTGGTGTGGTAGTTTGGGAGTTCTGGTGGATTGGCGGAGAGATCGATCACAACAATATGTTGTGTGGAATATTGTCAACCTTGTGGTTGGACTTCCAATGTCGTGTCATGGTGAGTTGTTATGGGTGCAGTTCAAGTGCTTTGGCATGGACGATATGGATTTGTGTGTATGTCAGGTTAACAAGATAGCGTCTTCATTGGATTAGAGAGTTACACATTATCGAGATATGATGATGTATGAGGTATTTGACCTGGGAGGATGAGGAAAATTACAGACATGAGTTATCAAGAGTGGACTAGACTAAGTGTCCATCCGCAACTCGGGATTATTAAAAGAAGACACACGATTCGTTGGAGAGTGTGTAGACACTAAGAGTCTTTTGGTGACTTGGATGATGGACTTGGGAAGAATTTCATTGGATGGTGATGACTTGGATGAGAGGGATGCTTGCCTTCAAGGATTGCATGATTCTTATACAGTGGGAGCCACCGACACATGATAGGGCCATAAGATTTTTTCGTGAGATTCATAGTTTCTGACTTAGGTATGTATGAGGAGCTTGGTAGGATGACCAGACATGTAGTACATGGATCTGGAGTAGTGTTGTTCCAGATGGATTCATGGGATGTGTTGTGAGTGGAAAATATGTTATGCGTTCCAAGAGTGTGTTCTTAGTCTCACGGATTGAGGGGTAGGGATACACAGTTTTGTTCCAAGATGGACATGTGTTATTGGATGTTGAGTTGGTCTTCCCAGGTTTTGGGATCCTTTTGTGCATGGGATCTATTAACTAGAGATGTTTCCAAGGTTTGAGAGGATATGAACTGATTGTATCCAGGAGTAAAATCAATTAGTGTCCATGGATGATGTGGATGGTATGGTGAAGAGTAGAAGTGATGAGAACCAGACCATTGAAGCTCACACTAGGAAGGGAAGAAGAGATTCTCCAAGAATAAGAGGGTCTACTAGGAGAGGGTCTTCTCCTGAGAGAGAAACATCTCCAAAGCCAAGATGAAAGAGGGATCTTAGTAAGATATGATGCTTTGAGTACCATGACTTTGGTCATTATGCTTCACAGTTTCCACACTGGAGGGGAAGGGGAAGAAGAAAACATGCATCAAAAACATAGGTTGATGAGGTTACATACACATTCTAGAGGGATATCTTGTTGGTCTACTCCCTCTTAGGTATAGTTTCCATTAGGGGAACTTGGTTGGTGGATAATATAGCATATTTTCACATGACATGTACTAGAGAGTTATTTGAAACTTTCACAAAGACTGGATCATACTTCTGTGTGGATATTGGCATGGAAGCCAAGCATGCAATATGAGGATCAAGTATAATATCATTCTCAATGGAGTCAAGAGAGGTGTTGAGGGTGTCGAATGTGTTATGGGTGCCAGAACTTAAGTGATGTGTTCTCTTAGTCTCAAAGATTGAGAGAAAGAGGTACCACATATTATTTTGAGAGGGACATGTAATTTTTATGCCCAAACAATATATATTTAGATCAGTGATGATTCTTGGAGTTAGAGAGGGAAAACTATATAGACTGAGGGAGCATCCTACGCATGATGTGGCCAATAGGAGAAAAGAGACAAATAAGGATGAACATGTGGCTCCACCATTTATGAGGAAGGTGGACCCATCACTAGCACAGGTTCAGAGGGAGTAGGTAGCTCCGCGAGTGGTGAGGTAGGTGACCCCACCAGTAGTGTCAACTCAAATAGAGCCATAGTTCATAGGGAGTTAGCCCTCAGGATCCAGTGGGAAGGAGAAACCTCCCATAATTTTGTGGAGGACAATGGATAGGGAGTAGGTAGCTTTGGAGGTTGTGTAGACTCTGAAGGAGTCTAACTTCAGAGGGATTCATGAGGCTCATATGGAGATTTAGTCACTTAGTGGGATCCAACCTTTAGGTATAGATGGGATAGCGACATATTCCAAGACTATCAGGCAAGTGTTATGGGTTGAGGAGTCCAGAAAAGAGATTCAGAGGCAGGATGCTTATAGGATAAGGTTGTATTCCAGGATGGGATCATGCTAGACAATAGGATTTGCTTCAACGACTGAGGATGCGGCTAGTTAGGAGGACTAGAGAGAAAGATTTTCTTCAGTGACAGAGGGAGCATCCAATGAGGTGGATTAGACAATAGTTTTGGTAGAAAATCCAGTTTGAAGATAGAGTTACTTCCAGGTGATTGTGGAGTGTGATGAGAATACCTTCCTCACTAAGAGGGAGTGTTTATTTTTTAGCTTCGGGTAGATAGTCTCACATGTCCCTAGGTGTTGGGCATGTGGGAATCATCATGGGCACCACATCACGCTTTTGGTTTGGTGAAAATGTCGTTGGAATGAAGTTGGGGATTAATGTGTTTGGTGATGGGTTTTGTGGGCTTATGTAGGGGCTTCACACCCACAGAGAAATCCTAATTTGATGTTGACTTGTGGAGGGGATTCTATGGTAACCCCTAAGGATTGTATATAAAGTAGATAGGTCATTGTGACATTTCATATTGTAGATCATGTGTGGAGACACAATGGAGCTAGCATAAGTGAGTCTTCACTTGTGCTAGGAGGCTTGGTGATCTCAACAAAGGGAAATTATGCTAGGATGGAAAATATGGCCTAGGGTTGAGGACTCTCTATTTTCTGTTCTTGGCAAAGAAAATCACACAACACGTGTGGGAGAGAGAGGAATCCACAAAAGGAATAAAAATGTACGAGTGGAGTGAGTCATACAAAAGGGTATGTATAGGTTTTTGTGCATGTACGTGGGTTTCAGTGGGAATATTCGCATACATACGTGAGTTGCAGTGGGATCAGTCGCGTACGTATGCGGGTTGCAATGAGAAGATTTGTGTACATATGTACATAGCATCCTGGGTAGGTGCAGGTCCATACAGGGTTGACATGTGACGTTAATAGGTCGTACATGAGGTTTGTAGTAGATTTTTGGGAAAAATATATTTCCATGGATTTGTTGAGGTTTGGTTTTCTTATTTGTATAGTTGATGAAGGAAAATGTTGTCCTCATATTTTGGTGATATTTGTATTGACTGAGGACAAAGTTGTCCTCGGATTTGGTGATATTGTATTAGTTGGGTGGGTTGCTTTTTTCCTCAGGATTTATGAATTTGATAATGTTACAAAACACAAATATTGTGTCTCATATGTGTTGATTATTGATTTATGATCTTTTGTGTTTCTGTTGCATATAATTTAAGTCAATAATTTCTAGTGTAAAATTATTTAGTGATAAAAGCTAGGGTTTTACTGTTAGATCACTAGGAATAAATTTTTAGATATGAAAATCAGTCACATAGAGTTTCATGCGAAAATTGAAACAGGAAGATCAAAGGTTTCAATGGTCAAGATAATATAGGTATTACTTCTCATTGTCTCCTCTAGAGAAGAGTTCAAACCAGATTTGGACATCAGGAGTTGCTCTATCAAGTTGTGTTCCAAAGGTCTATGATTCTAAAGAGTTGGTTTCATGGTGTATTGATAAATTCGATAAAAAACAGAGAATTATTCAACTTCAAGGAGAGTCGCCTATTTATTTATCTCCTTCGGTCATCAAGAGAATGCTCAAACTCTGAGAGTCTACAATGACTTTCAAAGGAGATGAAATGAAGGATTTTCTGAAGGTAAGAAATGGTAGATTGGAGCTCCTACAAGAACATCTTGAAGACCCAACAATGATTCCATAATAACTATAAAGAATCCATGTTAGTTCGTTGAAAAACCCCTATCGATAACTGGCATGTATGTTCACCAGAGTAGACAGACAAGAATCTACAACTACTATTTCTCAACTGGTTTTGTATATATTGTATTTTTCTATACATAAGAACACAATAATTGATTAGGAAAGGATTATTTCACGTGAACTATCTTTTCAGTTGGAAAACTTTTGAAAGAATAAAAAATTATACATGTCCTCACACCTAATTTTTTCCATAATGTATTGTTATATTTTCAAATGATTACATTTATCCAAACAAGTCAACTTTAAAATCGACCCTATTCAGATGTGGTACCCTGCTTTATGGAAACAAAAGGCTATGCATCATTTTTATGAAGTACACAATTCATCCATTTCTTCTTTTAAGAAAATTATTTTTGGACAATAAACATCAAGATTGTCTTTAGAAGAAACAACATTCTTGGATAAAGAGGGAGCTTTGAACCAATGGAGCATTTCAATATTACCAGGATTTATTGTTCCTGTGAAAGACCCTCATATTCCCGTATTGTGTGTCAGATAATATATTTTTTGTGGAAGTATGAAAGTAGTATATATTATGGGCCCATTCCTTTCACGAAAAGAGGAAAAAGCAATTTATTCCTCTGCCATGTAAAATTGGAGAGATAATGTTGAAAAACACTTCAAATATCGATGAATTCTCAATCCAATTTCATCAGTGTAATTTAAATATAGTGGATGAAATAAAAGGTTTGACCCTAACCAACTTTTCATGAAATATATGAATTATGTGGGCTACAATGTCTCATTTTCTAGTACATTCCTATTTGAAGAAGAAGAGGGTGATAACCAGAGCCCTCGGGCATTGTCTATTGAGAAAAAACAAGACAATATTGATGTTGTGGTTAGCACCATTGATCAATATAGACAACGGGGAAATTTTGTGAAAGAAAAGAGTACATGGTCTCCCAACACTTCTCAGAAAAGTTGCCTACCAAAACAAAAATCTCAATATGCATCTCAGGAACAAAGGAAATCTTAAATAGACAATTTCGATGATGGATATGATTAGAACTCTCCTAAGGGAAGTCTGAAAAGACCCCACAAACTCTCAGTAACCAACAGAAGGAAAATACAAACAAACAAAGAGAGACTGAGGATGCACCTAAAGAAGAAATTGGTTTTTAGGATATGGATCTTGATGTGAATACCAAAGACATTGAATTTCCCAATGAAGAACAGAGGATTCAGTAAAGAAAAGAAGTTGCAGTAGAATTGGCCACACATAATCCAATTCATTTTGAAGAGGAATCTCTAAATTTGCATAGTTCCATGTTCAACAAAAGTTCAAAGAAATTGGTCATTGAAAACATTCATGCAAAAAATTAAAAAAATCAAGGAAAATTGAGCTTGGAACTCGACCTCAAATGGGTCTCATCGTCTAAAATTGTATAGATTCATGAAGCTATAGGAAAATCCCTAACAATGTTAGTTGGAGAAATGGAGAATGAAAATTCCATCCTAAAGAACAAAATTGAAGAATTAGAGAGTGCATTAATGCCTCCACCTATATTTTTTTGTCCAATTGCTATAATGCAGCCTTGGAAGAATCTTGATGGAACACCGGGATCTAGCTACAAACTAAGAGGATCATGAAGTCTACTCACTTCCATTAAAATGTATGTCATAGAAAACATCAAGAAAATAATGTCTCTTATTCTCGAGACATGGGAACTAGCAAACAATTTTGTCTCCTTGGGATCAAGAATGACAAATTTGAGACAATACCTTCAGGATGATCTAGAGAATGATGAGGAGTTCTATAAAGATTCATTTCCACATTTGTTATAAAATTTTCAAGTATGAGTGAGCTCAAAATAAAATAAGAGGACGTGCCTTCCGCATTCCACATAAATAAACTCTAAGCATGTTGGATAAAAAGAATAAAGTGTCTAAAAGAAACTTTAGTTGATTGTGACACTATAAGTGTCAAAAGGAGAGAGTTATATTTAAAATTAATTGTGTTGGATTTAGTTGGAACAATTAGAGAATTTGAAGACCCAAAGTTAATATTAAATTCCATAATTGTGTCAAAAGAATAATTTGA
>ML801232.1:101648-151228 GCA_009831015.1 Picea engelmannii | reverse complement strand
GAACATTCATCTTTTCCAAGTGATAGGGTTTATCTTTCCAAGGAAAGAACTGGCTTGAGTAGAACTGGATGAATCCCTTCCATCTCTCCACTTCACATAAAAGCCTCTATATTGATGGTTAAGAGAAACATGAGAGAGTCAAAACTTTATAAGTATTATATCTGTTGTCTTTAAAATCTCTTGTACCACCCCACTCTCTTCACCCAATTTCTAAAAGAAATTCTCTAAATAAATCTTATCAAAAGGGTGATGAAAGAAGGTTGAAAGCACATATGTGTGGGAAGCACAAACAAACATGTTGGGGTACTGAACGACTAGTTGGCACCAGGGCTATGCTTGTGTGGTACTAAGACAACTTTGTCGGGGCTATGGACTCTAGCTGGCACTGAAGAGATGTTGGGTAAAGGAGATTATTTACATTAATGGATGTATACTTTCTTTAAACTCCCTATCTATACCTCTTCTATCACTCACATGAAGTAAATTTAAAATTAAATAAATTTTCCTAACAACATGGATTCATGGTTTTAGAGTCAGTTTGTTTCAAGTGCTTATCTTTTTAGAACTTATAGTGCTTGATCAATTCATGGAAAATGTTTTATTGTTTGAAGACTTCATAGAATTCATCATTTCAACTTTTGGATAAATTTAAGTTCATTATCCTTTTAACCACAGATAATTGCTTCTTCCCCTATGTAGTCATTGTTGTGGTAAAACAACACCCCCATTTTTACTTAATTATCTTCATAATAATAATGGAGACCCTCTATGTTACTATTACGCTTAAGTTTGGTTAATTTTTGAGGATTTTCATTTTTCTCTATTTTCCCTTTGATTTTTACATCAAATGTGGTTTGTCACAAGCTTACCAACTGCTCTAATTCTTTTGAGTTTGGACTTATAGTTGAAAATAGTGCTTATTCAAAATTAGGTTAAAAATGTATTTTAACTTCCTAAATATAACTAATTAATTTGTAATTATTATTTAATTAATTTAGATTAATCAATTAATTATATTTTATGTAAATATTAATATTTAATTTAATTAATTATTAATTGGTTATTATTTTAATTATTAATTAATCATTGTACAAAACCACCGTGTACTAGAGTTAATATATATAAACCACATATAATAAAATGTATTGTAAATATTATATAATAAGAAAAAGAAAATTGTACCCTGGAGTTTCGAAGAAATTTCAATTAAAATCCTAAAGACTTACGGGCTCCCATTTGTACATATTAATAATTTTATTTAATAATTTTTTAATTTCAATTATTTTGTTACTAAATTTATTAACATAGTTTAAAATTAGAATTTTAATAAAATGCCCAAATTCTGCCCAGGCATGTATTTTCAAGCACATTGGCAATTTTGACACGCTAACTTTGGAGGTAGGTATCTTGAGTTCTACTTGGCCAAACGAGGCCCAGAATGGTATGAACATCTAAAATTTCTAATTCAATCGGCGAGGAAATTGATGCAGAACATCTACAGTCCTTGATTAATCCCTATTCGTTCAATAAGTAATTGCAGGAACTTAATTGACCAATGAAAGTGGATTAATTAAAATTATGATGTGCATTCCATCTGTAGTGACCCTTATACTTTCGTAGTTAGTGCATATATATATATATATATATATTAGAGCAACCATAAATTTTAGGGGCAGCAATGATCAAATTTAATTTCTTGAACTTGAGATCTATCTAGGATCTTGTTAATTCGTGTTCAGAGTTATAATTATGGCTTATGGAGGAATTATAAAAACTCTATTATACAAAGCAAATTTACAAATTTCAATTCACAATAAGAATATTGTAACCGATGGTTAAGGAATTGAAGATGTTCTTTTGCGTTGGCGCTCTTGAAGGTGTTCTTCGACAACTGATGTTCCTTCTTCCCTCCCGCTTTCTAATCGTCGAGACTTCACTGGTACTTCCCAACTAATGCTAGGGTTAATCTTCTTCCCCCTTAGCCCCTCGAGTCGCAAAGGGGCCACGCAAACACACAACAAAAAATCTTCTAGCTCCCATCTTTCCTCACAAGGTAGAGCCACCACTCTCAATTTGGTGTCCCAACTCTCACAAGTTAAAGTAGTCAGCGTGATCATTTTTCCCTCTCGACCATTTGCTTTATAAGAGTTTCCTCAATGAACACATCTCCACTTGCACAATTAATTCACTTTTTAATTAATTAATTGAGAATTATTTCCCCCTTACACTTGTCACCCTCTCCCCAAGATGCACGAGTAATTGCACATTATAATTGAATTAAAAGTAAATTTCCCTCACCCTTCATAAAAGCACTCCTTAAATCTCTCCTAGTGATCTCTTTATTCCCCATATTCCCATTTAATGACTTGTTCCTTACTAAGTTATTAGCCGAAGTGGATACTTTTGGCGGGCTCCCAGACGAGTTGGAAATTAGCTGGAGGGGGAAGGAGATAATCCAATGCCTGGATTATTTAGGGGTACCATTTAGATGTCCTGTTTGCAAGGAGACTGGGCATTTAAGACACCAATGCCTTGGAAAATCATTGAAAGTGCCACGGGATTGAGAGAATGCAATGTTCGATGTGGATGCCTTACCCGATACTCTGATGGATGATTTAGAAAGCGGAATCAACACCTTGCCTCAACCGGGCCTGGAAGATGCGGGCGAAAATGGTAAGAGTCAAACTCTGGCTTTTTCAGTTAATTCGATGACTCATGTAAATTCTTGTTCTAAGGTTATTTCTCACCGATTGGTGGATATGGGAAAAAACTGTGACTCTGAGGGCATTCGTAAGAAGGGGGAAATATCGGTGTTGAAAAACCTGTCTTCACGGTCGAAGGTGTATGGGGATTTGGTTGATAAGGCAGACCTTGTAGTTGCGCAGGCATACTATGGGTGTGCGGAGGGTGGGGATGTTTTTGACCCTGCCGAGAGTAAGGAGCTATCCACTCTGTCTGGGAGTTTTGTGCACCAGAGTAACAATATGGAGAGGTCGGGCACGTGGATGAAGGTGATTGATGCTGAAAATTTACTCCTTGATACGAGGATCCCTGGAAAAAAGATCAATGCGGAATTTACTTTTTCGTCTTTGATATCTGATACTGTAGAAGGTTTTTACGGGGGTGATTTGAGCTCAGGGTCGTCCTCTGTGCGAGGAAGTGAGAGTCCGCTTGATGTGGGGTTGGATGGGAGAGTGGTTTCCTCTCTGGGTCTTACACAAGTTGCAGATGCAATTCTTGTAGATACGCAGAGCAAGGTGAACTTAATGAAGGGGGGGTTCTGGTCTTAGAAGGCACAGTTGTGGGCGTTGAAGGGAGGTTGGGCATGTGGGCAAAGGGGAATGATGCTGAAAACTTGCCCTTTGATGTGAGGACCCCTGGAATTAAGTCCAATGTTGAATTCACTAGCCTGTCTTTGATCCCTGAAGTTGTAGAAGGAATTAACGGGGGTGATACGAGCCCAGGGTCTTTCCTTGTGATAGCTATTGAGGGTTCGCATGATGTGGGTTTGGAGGGGAGGGAAGTTTCCTCTATGGGTCCTTCACAAGTTGCATATTCACAAAGCAAGGTGATTTTACAAGACCCTTGTATTCTGGTCAAAATTGAAAAATCGGTGGTAAATTTTGTTCCCTCATACATAGATGTATTAAACCGAGAGCCTTTGTTGATATTTAAGGCAAGGGATCCTGACCCAAAACTTGTCACTAAGTTAGGATTGGAAGACTCGGGTAGGATTAAAACATTTCCAAATTCGAGAGGTGAAGAAGCCTTAGTGAAGGGAGTTGTTCGTGGCACGCTGGGAAAAGACTTCTTGCCCCTAAAACCTAGAAGTGCAAGAAAACTTTTACACGAGAAAGAAAATTGTGCTTCCCCTAGTGGTGTGACGAGTGAAGGACCAAGGGCTCTTAGAGCATAGAAGGCCCTAGCTAGGGTTAAAAAATGATTATTGCTACTTTGAATGTTAGGAGAGTGGGGGGTAGCTTGAAATACTATGCCCTCAAAAGGTTTCTTGAGAGTGAAAAAACGAATGTTCTGTTGATACAAGAGACTATGGTCTGTGTTAAAAAAGCGAAAGAACTATTTTTGAAGCTTCTTCCAAACTGGTTTTTCTGTGGTGTGGATGCTCTTGGACTTTCTGGTGATTTGTTGACTGCTTGGAATCCAATAAAGGTTGATTGTAATGCCTTCCTTACACCTGCAGGGATATTGTTGGAGGTAGTTGTGAAAGATTTAACTAAAAGTCTGAAAGTGATAAACTGTTACGGCCCTGATGCTGAGAGAGAGGTATTTTGGGAAAACCTTAAAAGTGTGGGGATTCTTAAAGAACACAATTTGATTTTTCGAGGAGACCTTAACCTCACTACCTCAAGCAGAGAAGTATGGGGAGAACATGCTAGATCTGACCCTTTACAAAAAACATTTAATCAATTGTTTCAAGTAGAGGGATTGGTGGATGATGAACCTCTCAAGATGCTTCCTATGTGGAGAAATGGCAGGAGTGGATAGAATTATATTGCAAAGAGATTGGACAGGTTTTTGATCTCTGAGGATCTAGTGATGTAAGGGCTAAGATATAGGTCTTGGGTATGTAATACAAAAATATCGGATCATATGTCGGTTATTCTACATCTAGAAAATGATGTAGGACAAATTGGCTATCCTTTTAAATTTAATTCAGTGTGGCTTGAGGATCCAGAGTTTGAATTTTTAGTAAGATCGAGCTGGAATGGCTAGCTGGGAAATGAGATTTTATCGCCTATGGATGTGTTGGTAAAAAAGTTAAAGGGACTAAAGTATTTGGTTATTAAATGGGAAAGAAAGAAAAAATTGGCAGCAAAGGAAGAATTGGTTAAGATTGAAAAGGATTTGGATACTATGTATACAAATCACCCAAAGGGTTTTGAGGAGGAGATAGACAGGGCGCGGGTACTAGAAAAAGAACAAAGAAAATTGACACTTCTGTGACTAGAAGAAGAGACTTGGAGGTAGAAGACCAGGATAAATTGGTTAGCCTTTGGAGATAGAAATACGAAGTTTTTTCATGCATATGCCAATTCTAGAAAACTTTTTAATTCGATTTGGGATATCAAAAAGGAAGATGGTACTGTGATCAATGGGAATCATGAGCTTCAAAAGGAAGTTGTTGGATTCTTTCAGAACACCTATATGATATTCGCATTACTGATCAACTAGATGTCTTAAGGAATTACCCCAGAATGTTTTCTGTGGAAGAAGGTCAAAAAGTGGCTGATCATGTCTCTTCGACAGAAATTAAGTCAACACTTAAAGGTTGTAGTGCCTCAAAAAGTCATGGTCCGGATGGATGGACTGTAGAATTCTTCCTGGCTTTTTTTGATCTGGTGGGAAATGACATTTTGGCAATGGTTGAAGAGACCAAGATTTTAGGGAGGGTCAGTGATGCACTGAATGCGACCTTTCTTTCCCTCATACCTAAGAGTGAGAAACCATACTCTTTTGGGGAGTATAGACCTATTTCCCTATGCAATTTGGTATACAAGATTATTACAAAGATTATTGCTGCTAGAATTAAAGCCAGTCTGTCTTTAGGTATCTCAAAGGAACAATTTGGCTTCCTGGAAGGAGGACAAATTACTGATGCTAATGGTATTGTTCAAGAAGTCCTACATAGTATTAAAGTAAAGAATAAAAGAGCATTGGTGCTAAAACTGGACCTGATTAAGGCCTATGACCGTGTGGACTGGGGGATTCTAAGACTTGCTTTGCTTCAGGTGGGTTTAAGCCTTGAAGCCACAGATTGGATTTTAGGATGTGTGACCTCTGCAAATTTTGTTGTGCTGATAAATGGAAGGCCCACCAAGTTCTTTAAAAGTTACAGGGGGTTAAGGCAAGGGTGCCCCTTATCCCCTTTACTTTTCTTGGTGGTGATCGAAGGGCTTAGCATAGCTATACAAAAACAAGTAATGAAAAAGAACATTAAAGGAATATCAGTGGCTAGAGGATTAAACATTACCCATCTGATGTTTGTGGATGATGTTATTCTGTTTGGAAGTGGTAATTTTGAGGAATGGGAAACATTCAATGAAGTGATAGACTTGTTTTGCAAAGCGACTAGGATGGCTTTTAGTCCACAAAAATATTCCTTTCTTGAAGCAGGATGGAAAGCTGAGGAACTGGTTCGGTTGAAAGGTTTTTTTGGTTATGAGGTAAAACCAATAGAAGTAGGCTTTAAGTACCTTGGATGTTTTTTAAAGCCAAATTGTTATACTAACTAAGGTTGACAGGATTTGGCTGGAAAAGAAATTTGAAAAAAGAATATCCAATTGGAGCCATAGATTACTTTTCCTAGGGGGAAGGTTGACTCTTGTAAAAGTGGTTCTTGAGAACATTCTTGTGTATTGGCTTTCTGTAGGAAAAATTCCTAAAAGCACTCTAAACACTATTAGAAAGAGAATGTTTAGTTTTTTATGGTCAGGTAAAAAACTAAAAGAAGGTGTGCATATGATAAACTGGCAAAAGTTAGCAATGCCTAAAAAATATGGTGGATGGCGTATCAAAAATATTTACTCCTTTGGAAAATCTTTAGCGACTAAAAACTTATGGAGGTTTTGGGCTGTGGCATGAAGTAATCTTTAAAAAATAAATTAAGAAGAACTTTTTTGTTGAGTGGTTCAGAGAAGGAAAGAAAAACTAGAATGGTGCATCAAATATTTGGCATGCTCTAACCTCTTCTTTTGATATCCTCTCGGATTGGCTGGTGTGGAAACCAGGTAATTGGGAAGATATTAGAATTGGAGTAGACCCAATTGGAGCTCATTATTATTATAGCTTTTTGAGTAACTTATTTTGGTTTTGAAGAAAAGCAGTATAAATTTTCTGGCACAAGCAAGGACAGGCAACATGGAGAATAGAAGCCATACTAGATGGAAGAATGATGAGATTTTGGGATTGGTGGGGGCACTAAAAGAAGAATGGATTTTTTTTTTAAAGGGGCTTATAGGTTTCGGTTTTGAACTGAATAATGAAAAGGATATTCTAATCTGGTCTTGGGACACAAAGGTTGGACAAGTCAGTGCAAAAAAATCATATGAAGTACAACTACTAGAGAATGTGGTTGGGGAAAAAAAGTTTTGTTTTACAGATCTCTAGAGATGGAAGATCCCACTTAAAGTAAAACTATTTATCTGGATTATGCTCGAAAAGAGAATTCTTACCTGGGAGAATCTGGTCAATAGAGGATTCATTGGGCCTAGAAGATGTGTTATGTGCGGGGAAGCTGAAGAAAACATTCTTCATCTGTTTGTGAAATGCAGTTTTACTCTAAAAGTTTGGGCTAATATTAAAAAGGTCATAAAATTTTCAGCATGTTGGAAAGGTGAACAGATTGATGGATGTATGTAGAGATGGATTAAAAATGAAGAGATATGGAAATAACTCCCATGTATCATTTGTTGGGAGGTATGGAAGCTTAGAAACTTGACCATATTTGAGGACACCCCGCCGAATCTGAGTAGAGTATGCAACAATATCTTTCAGGATTTGGGTGAAACCAAAAGATCAACTTCTTCCAAGGTATGCAGGGTAGATATGCCTCTGTTAATATACCATAATTTGGCAGTGGGATTTTTTTATGGTGCTTCTCAATATTTGGGATCCAAATGCGGGGATGGAGCTGTTTTAAAATGTCTTATAGAGGGTACTTTCATAATTAAGATGAATTGTGACAAAGGGACCAATTCAAGGGGAGAACTACTTGCTTTATGGAGTATTTTATTTTTTGCTTCTTATAAAAATATTACAAGATTATAGGTGATGTGTGACTCAAATGTAATTATTGATTGGTTTAAATATGCTAACAATTTTCAGGTGGCTTCTCTACAGCCATGGATGACAAAAATCCAAGCTTTGAGCGGAAACTTTTTGCAGCTTAATGCACAACACATATACAAATCCTTCAACAAAGAAGCGGATCAACTATCCAAAGAAGATCTAGTCTTGGATGAGGATGGATTATATTATGCCTTGGTCAATGAAGAAGGCTCTGAAAATTTTGAAAAGATGCTCATATGAAAAATATTTTAGTTACAAGGAAAATCGTTTTTTCTGTTTTGGTTTGTTTGTAAGTGGCAATGAAATACATAGAAGGTTATATTTATAAGGCTAGAATATCTTATGACTCCTCATAGTTACTGTAACAGAATTTAGATAAGTTATGTTTTGGGGATCTTAAAGCTTTGTTTATTAGAAGTTTGGTTATGTACGAGAACTTTTTATATTTACTAATATAAGACTTTTTTTCTTATTGAAAAAAATAAAATATAAGTTGATTTAAAATAGGAATCTTCTTCTAGTTAGACTAGTGTTAGCTAGACTCTAGATACCTTTCTACGCGTACACATTCTTTCAGCTTTATTCCTTTCTTACCTTAAATTCCAATTTGGTATTTTCTTGCACATATGTGTATTAAGTCAATCTTTAGGTTTATTTTATTTTTCTTAATTTCTTAAAGTGATTTACCTCATTCCTATTTTGATTTAGTTAATAATTTAGTTTTAGTCTTCTTACCAACTTAGAATTAATTTTTGAATAGGCTTAGACTTTTATTTGGGGATTCACAATTAATAATTTCAATCCTTAATTAATTAATTAAATCCAACAATGCTTAAAGATTTTACAAGGTTTAATTATTTGCTAAAGGATTTCTAGGCCACCTAGATTCATTGACTTAAGTTTTATTTCCGCGACGTGCCCTTCAAGATGCACTCTGTGCTCCAAGGGTGCCACTCGCCTTTGAATGGTTTTGGTAGTTTTCCAACCCTTGGATTCAACACTCCATTCGGGTGACCTTGTGAGAGACTAAGGGCCTCTAAGGAATAAGGAACCCGCCTTATTGTGCACCCCCTAGAATCTTCGTGAGCGACTTTCTTAGTTTTCCCTCGCGACATCATGGACCTATCGAACTAGGTAATCGTTAACCTACAATTCGAGCCACGACAGGAGTGCTAGTAGGCTGCAACATGGACTCTGTCACACCTCTCCCTCAATATTTGGTCTATGTGCATGGCCCCTTTACTCCTTATGTGAGTCAGATTAGCAAGCAATTGTTAGCCTGCATCCATCAATGAAACATTGTCAATGATCCATATAAAAATCATACTATACTCGATCATGTGTCACATATACATAAATGAAATACTCAAACCAATGCAATCCACTCCCTGACTTAATCTGGAGTCCAAGGAGGTCAATTGATTCCTTCGACATCCACACTCTGTCAATGTCGTGCACACTCAGGGAAAACTCGTCAATAGCATCTGTCAATACACATATATCAAATAACATTAAATCATAATTCATCAACATCATCATAAGAATCCATATGCAAAACAAATAACTATGTACTATAACTGGATCACTTGCACGCAAGTGTCCTCAAAGAATAAGTCGATAACATGTGCTCGCAAGAGCGAGATGTTACATCTTGCAAGACCGACTGGATAGATGACATCAGGTGCTCTGCTGCATAAGACACCATTCAGACATACATCAGGGTATCAAGATACGTCGAGAGGATCCACATTCACGACACCATGATGAACGACTCTTCAGCAGCAGACTCCCTACAGAGGACCACCGCATCAGCAACAGCCTCGCCCCCAACAGTAGCAGTTTAGGCATGTTCATCTGAACAGTCCAGGATCTCAGACTGGAAGGAAAACAACTTCTACTTCGGGGACCGAAGACCGAATGCTAGACATCAGGAGAGTCACATTACCAACGAGACTGTCTGGTTGAGAGGGCCAGAGAATTCGGGTCATCTATACACACTACAGTTGGAGATTTGGGGAAGGCCCACAAGATTCATGCAACGATGAATAACCTCTAGGCTGAGCACCAGTCCACTGTGCTCGAGACATCAGGTACCATCGTCGACCAAACTTTTAGCATTTTGATAGATCCTGGTGCTATAGAGAGATTTATTTCTAGTGCAACGCTAAAAATAATTAAGGTAAAGGCAGTCGAATAGGATGAGTTTATATATGTAGAAATGGCTTCAGGTGCCAAACAAAACTTTAAAACAAGGGTTACGGGTTGTCACATTAACTTGGGAGATTTTGTAACGAAGTCTGGCCTATATTTCACGATCTTAGGATTGTATGAAATCGTGATCTGTATGGACTGGTTGGAATCGCATGATGCAATACTCAACTGTAAGATGAAACGGTTGAGTTTGACCAATGATGAGGGACAAATAAAAGTGATCGTAGGAAGAAACCAAGGAGTGTCCTTGAGGTTCATGTATTCCCTACAGTTGTATAAGAGCATGCGCAAAGGATGTAAGTTATATGCAATATTAGTGCTAAACGAAAGGGGCGAGGAGGAAGGATTAGAAAATCTTCTGGTAGTACGAGAGTTTGCTGACGTGTTTCCAGAAGAGTTACCAGGTTTTCCGCTCGAAAGAGAATTGGATTTTAAAATTGACTTGAAACTTGGAACTGAACCGATAGCAAGAGCACCTTATTGGATGTCAACGCCTTAGTTAAAGGAGTTGAAAATGAAATTGAAGGAGTTGTTGGACTTGTGGCTTATACGTCCAAGTGTGTCACCTTGGGGTGCACTTGTTATTTTCATCATAAAGAAGGATGGGTCATGGAGACTCTATATTCACTACCATCAATTGAACAAGGCGACGATCAAGAACCAGTATCTGTTGCCAACAATAGACGATTTATTTGATAAAATGAAAGGTGTGATAGTGTTTTCAAATATCGACTTGAGATCAGGTTATCACCAGTTATGAATTGAAGAGGAATACATTCCTAAGACCGCTTTCAAGACTAGGTTCAAACACTACGAGTTTACAGTTTTACTGTTTGGACTGACAAACGCCCTGGGGGTATTCATGAGTTTGATGATTTGTGTGTTCCATGAATACTTGGACAAGTTTGTTCAAGTATTCATTGATGACATACTGATATATTCTTGGACGACAAAAGAACATGATGAAAATTTAAGATGGGTACTACAGTGTTTACAAGAAAACAAATTATACGGGAAACTGTCGAAATGCTCCTTCTACAAATCAAGGATTCATTACTTAGGGAATGTTATATCTGTCGAAGGAATCACTATGGATCTAGCAAAGGCAGAGGATATTATGGAATGTCCTACACCGACAAACGTACCAAAAGTTTGCAGCTTTATGGGTTTAGCAGGATATTACCGATGGTTCGTCGAAGGTTTTTTGAAGATAGCAAATCCAATCACAGAATTGAAGAAGAAAAACAAGAAGTTTGTATGGACCGAGAAATGCACGGGAGAATTTCAAAGGCTCAAGGAGTTGTTGACGACAACGTCCATACTGAAAGTCCCCGACATGGACAGGGATTTCTTGGTATGCACAGATTTTTCCAAGGAAGGTTTAGGGGAAGTATTGATGCAAGACGATCGAGTGATCGCCTACATCTCAAGGAAATTAAGAAAGCACGAGGAGAAATATACAATGCATGATTTGGAGTTATTGTCCATTGTGTATGCCTTGAGAGTGTGGAGACAATATCTGATTGGTTGGAAATTTGAACTAAAAACATATCACTGTGGATTGCAACACATATTTATGCAGAGTGACTTGAACGCGTGGAAAAGGCATTGGTCATAATTACTTAGTGAATATTATTTTGAGATTACGTACATTAAAGGAATGGTGAACATAGTGGTAGATGCGTTGAGTCAAAGACCATGCATATTCTCAGTGATACCTCTTCAAATGAATATTCAAGAAAAGATTCTAACTATACAAATCGATGATGACTGGTATAAAGAGGTTAAGGAAAATATCGGTCAAGACACCATGATGGTACCAAGGTTTGAAGGTTATACATTGGACAATGACAGATTGTTCAGGTATAACAATAGAATTTACATACTTCCTAATGATGAATTAAAAGTTTCAATCTTGAGTGAAGTGCATTGCACAGTGTACATGGCTCATCCAGGAGTCACGAAGATGAGGGAAGACCTTAATACTTTATTCTTCTAAAGAGGAATGAAGGCATACATAGTTAGTTACGTGGTGCGATGTCTAGAATGTCAGCAAGTGAAAAATGAACATAGACATCTGACAGGATTACTACATCTACATGCTATTCTGGAATCGAAATGGGAGGTCATTTAGATGGAATTTATTGTTGGGTTGTCATTGACGGAAAGGAGCCATGACTCGATTTTCGTGGTAGTTGAAACTCTGATGAAGAGTGCACATTTTTTTCTTGTGTGTATGACGTTTCAGGTGCCAAATATAGATAGATTTTTTATCAGCGAGATTGTGAGATCACATGGCATGCCAAAAAGGATAATATCTGATAGAGGATCAGTGTTTACAAGATGTTTTTGGACCAGTTTCCAAGAGGCCTTAGGAACACAACTGAACTTTAGTACAACATCTCACCCTGAGACCGACGGGAAGACAGAAAGAACAAACCAAATTTTGGAAGATATGTTGTGTATATATGTAATGGAACAACATAAATGTTGGGAAGAGTTCTTGCCACTGGTAGAGTTTGCATACAACAACAACTATCAAAGTACCATTAATATGGAACCGTTTGAGTTCCTTTACAGGTGACCGTGTCGAATGCCTTTGAGTTGGGATCGACTTGAGGATAGGGCCCTGATAGGACCAAAAGCAATCCAAGAGATGGAAGAAAAAATGAAAATGATAAGATAAAGGATTAAAGAGGCACAAGATCGACATAAGAGTCATGTTGATGTGCATCGCGTTAACCGCCATTATGAAGTTGGTGACCAATTTTTCCTACGGGTGAAACTGCACAAGAGTTCGATCAAGTTTGGGAAGGGAGCTAAACTCTCTCCTAGGTTTGTGGGGCCTTTCAAATTTGTGGAAAAGAAAGGACTAGTGGCATATCAACTAGCCTTGCCTGATTCTTTGAGGCGTATGCACGATGTTTTTCATGTATCTTTTTTGAGACATTATGTTAGTGATCCTACACATGTGATTGACACAAGTTCCATGTAGGTGTCGGATGAGGGTGCACTCACAGCGGAGCTAATCCGCATTATGTACCATCGCATTCGACAGTTACAACGTCGAACAATCAATCAGGTCAAGGTCCAGTGAGGCAATTATAGTCCACACTCGACTACCTGGGAGGACACATATGATATGCGTCAGCAGTTTCCTTAATTTTTTGGATAGATTAGACATATAGATCTTGTCAGATACTTGTATTACTGCAGTTTATATATTGTACAACTTTGGGACAAAGTTTAAAACAAGAGGGTGTGTATGTAACATCTCGCTCTTGCGAGCACATGTTATTGACTTATTCTTTGAGGACACTTGCATGCAAGTCATCTGGTTATAGTACTTGGTTATATATTTTGCTTATGGTTTTTATGATGATGTTGATGGTTGTGATTTAATGTTAATTGATATATATGTATTGACATATGTGATTGACGAGTTTCCTCTAAGTGTGCAAGACACTTGAAAGATTGTGGATGTCGATGGCATCAATGGACCTCCTAGGACTCTGAGACTCCGGATTGAGTCAGGGAGTGGATTGTATTGGTTTGATTATTTCATTTATGCATATGTGACATATGATCGATCATAGTATGGTTTTTTATATGGATCATTGATAATGTTTTGTTGATGGATGCAAGCTAACGATTACTTGCTAATATGACTCACTTAAGGAGTAAAGGGGCCATGCACATAGACCATATATTGAGGGAGAGGTGTGGCAACGTCCTTGTCACAACCTACTAGAACTCTCGTCGTGGCTCGAATTGTAGGTTAACGATTACCTAGTTCGAGAGGTCCACAATGTTGTGAGGGCATAATGAGACAATCCGTCACAAATATTCTAAGGGGCAAGCAATAAGGCAGAGTCCGTATTCCTTAGAATCCCTTAGTCTCTCACAAGGTCGCCCGAATGGAGTGTTGATTCCAGGGCTTGGACAACTACCAAAACTAGTCAAAAGGAGAGTGACAGCCTTGGATCATGGAGTGCATATTGAAGGGCACGTCGCGGAAATAAAACTTGAGTCGATGAATCTAGGTGGCCTATAAAACCTTGAGAGAATAATTAAACCTTGTAAAATATTTAAGCAATGTTGGCTTTAATTAATTAATTAAGGATTGAAATTATTTATTGTGAATCCCCAAATGAAAGTCTGAGCCTATTAAAAAATTAAGCCTAAGTTGGTAAGAAGACTAAAACTAAATTATTAACTAAATCAAAATAGGAATGAGGTAAATCAATTTAAGAGAAAAAATGAAATAAACCTAAAGATTGATTAATACACATACGCGCAAGAAAATACCAAATTTGAATTTAATGTAAGAAATGAATAAAGTTGAAAGAATGTGTACGCATAGAAAGCTATCTAGAGTTTAGTTAACACTAGTTTAACTAGAGAAGACTTCTATTTTAACTCAACTCAGATTTAGTAAGGCGTTAGTCATTAAATGGGAATATGGGGAATAAAGAGGCAACTAGGAGTGATTTAAGGAGCTCTTTTAGGATGGGTGAAGGAAATTGAATTTAATTAAAATAAAATGTGGAATTACTTGTGCAACTTGGGGAAAGGGTGACAATTGTAAGGTGGAAATGATTCTAATTTATCTAATTAAAAGTGAATTAATTGTGCAAGTGGGGAGTTTTCATTAAAGAAAATCCTATAAAGAAAATGGTAAAGAGGGGAAAGGGATCACACTGGTTATGAGTAAAGTTATGCTACATAATTTGTGACTAGTTTTACTTGTGAGAGTTGGGATACCCATCTTGAGAGAGAGTGGTGGATCTACCTTGCGAGAAAAGTTCGTAGCTAGAGTATTTTCTAGTTCGGTGTGCATGGCCCCTTTGCGGCTCGGGGGGCTAAGGGGGGAGAAGAGTACCCCTAGCATTGGTTGGGAGGTACTTGTGAGGTCTTATCTTGTGGTTAGTATGTTGATCCCTTATAAGTCTTACCTTTTGGATATGAAGGTAGTTAGGGGTCTTATAATATTAAGTAATAGGGATAACCTTAAATTATATGATATGAAAATCATTTTGGGTCCTTAATGGCTTGTGTTTGAGTTTTCACGAAACTTCCATAAAGGAACTGATAGTAGTATTGAATCTTATGTTTCAATTAAAGAAAATTTTAGATTTTATTATGGTCCCTATAAATGGAAGTAAAATTTGTATTTAAACCCTTATGTTTTTATTAAAGAAGAATGAACCTTCTTGTAGGATTCTTAAACAATTATGTAATTTTAACATTGAATTTTATTTTTATTCTTAAAAGATTCCATCACAAAAGATGGTATGGATGATCTAGTGCAGAGGTCACTAGACACAAAAAATTGAACACTTGAAAAGGATACTTGACCCTATTGACCCTAACCTTGGGAAAATTTACTTATGATGACTTGAAGCAGATCCTTATAGAAGATACTATGCTCTCATGGTTTATTAGTTGGCCTTATGTTTTTTTTAGATTTCTCCCGCGCCATGAAATTAATGTTGATTTATGATTAATTAAGTAATTAGATTACTCGTGCGCCTTAAAAATAATGTTGATGTATGATTAATTAAGTGATTAGATTACTCACGTGCCTTAAAATAATATTGATGTATGATTAATCCAGTAATTAGATTACTCACACACCTTGAAAATAATGTTGATGTATGATTAATTAAGTGATTATATTACTCATGCACCTTAAAACAATGTTGATGTATGATTAATTAAGTAATTAGATTACTCACGCGCCATGAAATTAGTGTTGATGTATGATTGATAAAGTAATTCGCTTTCTCTTATGCCATGAAATTAATTTGATGTTTAAAAATCGTAGTTGGACGATCATTGGAATAATACATAGGTGGTAAATGCGTCTTCTAAATTGATGTATGTTGTAGTAGAATTTTTTGTCGCTCCATGAATAATTGATGATTAAGACTGATTGATTGATCTAGTTGATTTTTGGCTTGATTGGATTAGTGGGATTTAGACACCTCCTTGTTCCTCAGAACAATCGCCAGCCTTGAGACCTTAAATGGTCAAAATCAATCGGATGAATCCCGGGATTGAGTGTTTCTTATGTGTCCTGGAGGTCATAACCATGCAACATAGGTTGGGTGGGTAGTTCCTTATTTATTGAGTGATATGGTTGATCATTATTTATATTTTGCTTCTGTTGAGTGTGATGTGTTGAACGACATCGTTATTTATGTTTATGTGTTGATCATGTGTCACTATTATTTATGTTAATGTGTTTGTTGGTGTTGTTATTGATTAAGATGATGTGTCACTTGTATTGTTATTAATTTATGTTGTGACTATTTCAAAAATTTTAACGCAAAAAATAAAATATTTACCCATTTGTACATCGCTATTCGTTGTCGTAACGGAGGGGACGTTACATCATCATTTAGTATAATATTATATTTATGCTTCCACTAATATTTATTGAGATGAGATGTAATATCCCTAGGCTGAACCCAAATGTAAATGTAATGAAAACGTACTTAAGATGGTGAGTTGTTTGATATCATTTTTGTATGCACCTTTCATGGCATAGTGCGCACATGTACTGTACAGTAAAATGATGAAGTGTGCACATTCCAGGATACTGCATGTAGCAACTTAAGTGCGCACGATTTTGAGGCCAGGGAGCCTTTGTGTATATGTTGTGATTTATAGGCTGGTGAGCCAGTTTTGTGATGATTAGGCTGGATAGCCTAGATGTTAAAGGCCAATGAGCCTATTTTTGTATATGTCTCATCATTAATATAAAATACATCATTGTGCATAGACCAACCATGATAAAAAGAGTACGGGAGACTAAACTCCAGTAGTTAGGGGAAAGGGGGTGCTAAAAGTTAATGAAAAGGGATAAGATAGGGAGCTTAAGCCAAAAATGAATATTATATTAATATTTCTTAAAGTATAAAGTATGGATAATTATTTTGTCCTAAGTTCTAAAGAATGGGGATAAGTGGGCCAAAGTAGCTCCCAACATGACAAGTGTCAAGTTGGGAACATGCCTACATATTGTCAGGACTTAGTTCATTTTCCATCATTCCTTCCATCAGTCAATCAATCCATCATCATTCAGAAACTCATTTAGCTATCCTCCATACCTTCATGTCATTGTACCTGAACCGGTATCCATACCCATACCTGTTTGTGCATTTGGTTAGCTTGGGAGCTGGACTAAAGAAGAGGGTTGTCAGGCCCGTGAGAATCTCTTTGGGTGAGAGAATTGATGGGAATTGATTTCCCAAAGGTGCTAAACTGCAGCTACATGGATCTGAGACTTCCTGTCTGGCCTGTTGCTGAAGCCGGGAAAGGAAGTGGGGCAGCCGAAGGACTGTTGAGCAGAGAAGGGGAACACTTCCTGGGGTGGGATAGGAATCTAGGGAATGAGGGACTGGAGGCTATTATTTTGAGTTGGCACCTATGACAAAGACTTTCATGTTATCTGAGATAGTCAGCCTGGTTAAGAATCCCTTTACCCGGGTGGAGTTTAGTCTCAGCTCGGGGGTGACCCATTGTTGAGAGTGATGAGCAGTGTGGTCTAAGGCTGGCAGGTTCGTAGAAGGTCTACATGAAATTAGTTATATTCTTACCAAGATAAGTGTCAATTGTGTGATAAATTTACATGATGCATTATTATTTACATTTTTATTTTTATGGGTTTATCCTATGTGTGGTTATAACTATCTGTATATTTATGGGTATTTCCTATATATGTTGCATGTATACGTTTACTTTTATTTCAGTATGAATCTGTGCATTTACAAAATGTATTTTTCTATTTACGTTTTATATATAAAGTTCTGCAAGATTGTTGTGTGTATATATTTTAATTACATGCAGTTCAAAAAATGTATGTGGCATAGCTCAGTTGGATGTTGGGTATGTTACAACATGGTATCAAAGAATGAAAGAGTTTTCTGGAGTAGCATGGCCTGACTTGGGTGGCCGGGGATGTTACATGAGATGAATGGACTGATACTTCTACTAAGATTTATTGTCTTATATTATATTTATTAAGTGATTCTTTCATGAAATAAAAATAGAGAAAAAATGCAACAAAGAGTTCTCTCACAAGTACCCAAGGTAATTATATTTCCTTCCATGTGCATTTTGTTATGTAATTCTTGTCTCATAGTTTTGTGTTTTTTCATTTAAAATGACCTATATTGACAGTCCAAGATAATGTTTCTTGTAGTCTTGACCCATGTCCAATCAACCGAAGAATGATGACGATTAGTGGTCATAGTATCTCGACAACGTTGTCAGGCTACTGTGGCTCATAATCGTCATCATTGTCTTTGTCAAAATGGAGATTGCAGACAACACTCCTTTACATTGTGTTGACAGGTCCAAATGGCCTGCCAAGAAGGTAAGGGAGAATGCTCAATGGTAAGTCCCAATTAGACTCACTCTCGTTTGGGATGGAATTTTTTACCAGTATGTGGGCATGATTTCCACTCTAAATGATATCTAAATATGAATATGAGAACCAAAGGTTCTTAGATAAATTAAATATGGAACTGAACTAACTAATGATAATTGCTTATAAATCTAAATGCAAAACTATTATAATCCTATCATGATCAGGAGAAAACTAGATAAAGTTGAATACAATGGGAAATAATATCATCTGAACTAGAAATAATTCATATATTCAAATGATAAATGATAACAACACAATTACATACACATTTACAATTAGTTGCAATATGTTTATATAATATTATAGTTGTATTCAAAAGGAAAACATGTAACCACATGAGCATACAGAAAAGATTGTAGAATTAATTCATACAACATAAAATGCCATACTCAAATAAAATATAAATGCATTAAGAAAAGCCTCAAACACATTCACAAAGATATTATATTTCCATAATGCCTCTTTCTCTTGATTAATTCCCAATTAATAGCATAGTCAGTCATATACAAAGGGAAAAATTCATTTCTTCGTGATAGGCAATTATTTTATAAAGTAAGAGATGTCCCTTTACATCTTGTAACTCTCATCCTAGAATATGGCAGTTACAACTCCTTGTTTCATATTCTACATGGAACTTTACAAAATTACTTAATGATAAAAATGAAGGAAATATGTTACAATAATCAAATGGTCTTCGATGGTTTCATATTATCCCTATAATCCTTCCACAACTTGAAATATTTCAAGATGAAATCTATCATGCCTAGTTGCATTTTATCAATATCTATTTCACCATCACATATCGAAGTCATCACTTATATCTTTAATATTTTCTTTGTATGTTGTATGAAGTCCTTGGCCAATGAAATTAGTTTGACTAGATTCATTAGCCTTGTCTCTAGCATTTCTTTGCTAACCTCATATGTTTCTTTGGTAGCTTCCAGGCTGAGATTTCTTCTATCCTCTACATATTCTATCATCATTTGAGTTGGTGTTGCTTCTTCTAAGTCTACCAAGGTGTCCATCCTGAATTATTCAAGAAAGATATATGATGCTCTCCATAATCTTTTGCAATCTTTTCCAACTACTTCCTTAGTTATTTTGACATCATTCATGATAGATCTCCCAGTATTTAGGAGTACTTGGTCTTTGATCCTATGCTTGGTCGTACATATTGGCAGGGTGCTATATACATCTTGCCAATATATAATTTTTTCAAAAGCATTTTTAGCTTTCTGATACTTCTCTTTCACACTATCCATTGGTAGACCTAACTTAAGATGATTTACCCTATTTATTTGTACTTCATTCAATAAACAAAATAACCTTTCATACACATTCCTAAGTTCTTCATTTACACAATTGGCCTCTCTTTTGACTGTTTCTAGGACAATTGTCCCATTTCTGTTTTCCTCTACAAGCTTCTTTAAGGTATCATTGTCTTTCAATAGTTGTCGAATTTGATATTATATCTTATCACTATATGCACTTATCTCCAATCGTTATGCATGTAACTTATCCATTTCTAGAGTATGTGTGGTCTTAAGTTGCTCTATTTATTCTTGATGCAACTTCTGATTAATGTTAGCCTTTTGTTCAATTTTTTCACATAGTTTGTTCTCCTGAAGTTGTAGTTCCTTTTGCACTTCATCTATGTGTAGATATTCTTCTATATCAACTTCTTTTTTGAATTAAATAGTCAAGGTTTCCCTCATGGTGTTCATGGAAACTTTGATTTCAACCTCTCTAAATATGGACATATCTAATGCTTATGCAACCTCATAAATCAACATGAAATTTGCACCAACAAAAGCATTAAGGGTTGGCGATGTTTGTATGGAATTTTATTTCAGGTTTGGGCCTTCCTTCTAGTTGATGATTCTTTTAGAAGATTCTTGATTTGATCCTTGTTCTCCTCTATTCCTCTTAGTCATCCTTTTCTCAATATCCTTGGTCTTATGGATGTAGTATTATTCTCTTACAACCACTACAACACCTTCTATTCCAATTCTCAGAGAGGTAATTAATGATATATTACTTGGTATTGCTTGCAAAGGAGTGCATTCCTCAAGAGGAATAGTGACCACACTTTTGCTAGGGTTTGAAGCCACTATGTTTGTTTCATCTTTCTCACTTTTCTTCTCCGGTCCTTTTCCTTCCTCTATTTTCTCTTGTGACTTAGTTTCATTCTTTCTCTCCTCTTCTTCCTTCTTTTTTATTTCTTCATCTTGAACAACTAATCTTTCCTTTTCTTCAACTGCTTTTATTTTATATGCAAGCTATGCATATGCTTTATCTTTGGCCTATGTTTTTGTATTATATGTATTTTCTCCAGTATCCTCTAAAAATTGGTTCTTATCTGTGCTTTTATTCAGTCCAACGTTTCTTTTCCAATTCTACTATTTTCCTCTACTGGTATTTTTCTTTTGCTTCGACATATTTTATGGATCTCTCCTCAGCTTTCTACCTATGTTCTCTTTATTTATCTTCTTGTTTCTCCTTATCCTATTGGATTAATGCATTGAATTGTTATTTTATCATAATCCTCTCTTCATCCTCCTCCTTTTTGAGCTTCTCTTTGGATCATTCACTCGACATATTGTCTAAAACTTCCTAAAAAAATATGGCTCCCCTGAAGAGATCTTCATAAAATTTAGATTGATGTGGTGAGATTGACTGCATTTATATGTTTGTTGGAAGAAAACCAAAGCGGAAATAAAGGCAATTTTGGGAAAGAAAGCATGCACGAGGAAAGCAATAGCTGGAAGGAAGAACAACATGCACGCATGCAGGGAATGCCTAGGGACATTAGGGTTAGGGTTTTGGTAACATATTGTAACAAATGAAGAGCCAGAAAATGTATAAATATCAATACTTAGGTATCATAGGGGGGTTGGGATTTTTTATTATTAGAGAGACTAGTCATTATTATAAAAGTGTTGTAGCGAGCCGATATGTAAGATTCTGATGTATGATCTATTTTGGTAATTTGTTGAGCTAGAGAGGACGAAGGAGGGTAGATCTTGAGGGTTAGACCATAGGTTGAGGAGCCTGGTGCAGTCTACTCTGTCTCATATAGATCTTACCGAACTGGCAGAATTGTAAGCGTGGGACACTGTAGTGATAGAACGACTATAATAAAAGAGATGAGATCCAAATATTTGTGGACGTAGCCCAGGAGGGGGTGAACCATGGTAACATTTTTGTTATGTGATTGAATGCATGTATTCCTTTAATATCTTGCAGTAGTTATTGGTATGCTTAATGAATGAGTTTCTATATTTCCTACTTATTCGCAATTAACAGTATATTGTGTTCACAAGTTACAATAAGTGGTTCAATATCCAGTTCTCACATATCACACTCAATCCTAGGCTGTAAACACATGACTATTACAACCACCCATTAAATCTATCTCGAGTGAGACTGCACAGTGCATTATGTGCACTATGTTGCCTTCTGGTTTACCAGGAGGGCCGATAGTTTTAGAGTCTTTGTTGGAAACCCGAACATACATGAACCCTAGGTCACTCGGTAAGAAATCAGACATAATAGAATAGTAACCAACAAATGGTTTCATTATCGTTGGTAGGAACAAGAGAGGATTGAGTAGATGAGATAGGTTGAGCAAGAGAACGGTAAAGAAAAGAAGAAAACAATGAGCCATTAGAAGGGGATGTTGAGACCATGGAACTCCACAAAATTAGAGATCGAAAGATGGCTAAGGACAAAAGATTTTTATTTTGCACAGAAAGATAACATAATCCCTAGAAGAACACCCCACAAATATCTTGAGAAATACTTATTTATTGATTTACACAAAGTCTTTTTCTGTGATTTTCCACATTTATTGTAGGAGTGGATACTAAGGTTGAAGGACAACCACACAACGAATTGGATCCGACAGTTAGAGTGGACCCCAATACAGATTGAGCAGTTACAACAAGTAAACAATAAATTCACCCACGCAATAGATTTTTGGCTTGACAGTATTGTGGTCGGATTTATAACAGATTTTGCAGTAGACATGGTGAAGTCGTACATCGCAGAAAATAAATATTTTCTACGCGGACCTCGAGGAAGGTACATTATATTGTTGTATACTTCTATCAAGATGTTGCTATACAATAAAGGTGTAATGACAATGGAGTTAGACAACTAAACTTCCCTGCGTGCATGGGGGAAGGGGGGAAGCACTGACAGAAAAAAGAGAAATGGAAGGAGGAAAGGATAAGGGAAAGAATGAGGAACCCTTGGACCCGATTATGATGGATGACGACCAGATCAAGCGGATCATGGCAATAGCTAGAAAGACGTGTAGCAGAGTACCCTACCAATATAAGGTGAATACCAAGAAGAGAGTCGTAGCCGTGAGGGAAGGCGTAGCGAGTGATGAGGAAGAGGTAGAGGATCTCAGGGCTATGGAGAAGATTGAGGAAATGATGCGCGAAACATATGAGAGGAAGATGATAGGTCCAAGAAAGGGAAGAGAAGGAAAAAATCCTATACATATTAATGTCAGTGTGGAACCCATAAACCCATGTGCGACTAATACACCAAAGAGAACACCACCATTTATAAAACCAAAGTTTAGAAGAAGTCAGACAGCAAGAAGTACATCTACACAAGAAACAACAACTAGAGGAGTCAGTTTAGGCAACACTATTCAGGTATCTACACCGCGCTAAGGTAGTAGTTCAGCGTTCAGAATGGCAGGACATGATTCCACCATCAAGTTACCATAATTTCGAGGAGAAGCAGCAGAAGACCCTGAGAAACACTTGTTCATTTGTGTAAAGATCTGGGAAGCAAAACAAATCATTGATGAAGATACCAAACTTGCGCAGTTAGCTATTACGTTAAGAGACCGTGCACTAGACTGGTACATGAGTCTAGACACAAACAATGCACCTGGGATGACAAGGACATTGAAAAACATTAAGAAATTATTGATAAATGAGTTCCAGAAGTTGAGATGAGAGGATCAATACATGAATGAGATGATAGAAATCCGACAGAAACCATGAGAATCTGTTTGGGAAATTGACCAACGATTCAAACATTTAAAAGGAAAGTTGAAGTATCTCATGACAGATATCCAACATAGGCACATGTTCATAAATTCACTACTACCACACTTAAAATACCCATTGCGACAACATAAGTTTCAGATGCAGGCAGAGGCTCTGTAGGCAGCCTTGCAACTAGAAGAAAATCAGTATTAGCAGACAGACTCAGCTATCGAAGAACTGAAGGAGGATTTGAAGAACTTAACATTTCATCTAAACCAGAATAAGAGTAAGGACAAACGATAAGTCATTTGGTGCACTACATGCAGGATGGAAGGACACCACAAGAATGCATGTCCAACATTATCACAGTATATGGCAGCAGGAATTCCAAATCAGTTACCAACAGGAGGATTATGGTGTGAAATCTGCAAGAAACCAGGTCACAATCATATCACTGCACGATGATGCAAAAATACCAGATAGTCCCAAAGAGTTCATATTGCAATTTTTGCAAGTCAGTGGGCCACAATGACAAATATTGTAGAACCATGGAGCTGATGAGAGAGAGAACATCAAAGGCATATAGAGTGTAGGCATAAATGATGACTAGGCAAGCTGCACCACAATTTAATCAAGTTCCAGCTCCATGCAACATTGCAAAACAACAATATAATATTGTGCAACAACCATATAATAATGTGCAGCCATAGTACAACACAACACAACCTCAATACAATACTGTGTAGTACAATCATGCTCCTCGATATAATGCACCGAGAGGAGATCGAGTAGGCTATAGAGGTGGAGGATGAGCCAGAGGAGGTTTCGTATGAGGTAGAGGACCAATGGTATGTCACAATTTCCAACAAATGGGACATTATGCAAGGGAATTTCCACTTCCACCAACAATGTGCATGTATTGTCGCACATTGGACCATGATACAGAGGAATGTCCGACACTACTAGTAAAGATTTAGGAAAAAAGGAATCAGAACAACTAGAATGTTCAGTGGATTTTAGCCGAACTGAGGGATGAAGGACGAAACATCAACATCGTCACTCGTGGAGGAGCTAAAACAAGAAACGACGCAGTTCGACAAGAGAAAATACAAAACCAATGGGTGAAGAATAACGTTGAACCAAGGAATTAGTTTGACGTGCAAAAGGAGAAGGAAATATTTAAGCAAGCAAGATAAGAATTTCAAAAGGAAGACAAGGCGTCCACTTTAACCACGCAACAAAGAAAGGAAGCACCGGAGTACGAGATGCCTCCAGTATTGGATCATACCAACGAAATGCAACCCATGGGACAAGTAAGTACAAACAAAGGCTTTTTGAAATCATGTCTAAAAGTATTGAATGATCCATCATCTATCAAAATATTGTAAAACATACTAGAAAAATGTAGTATAGAGATGGAAGGAAAACTAGAACAAAGGACAGTTAATCACCTACATACTAGGATAAGAACAAGTAGGGAGTTCATACTAAATGCAAACATCAGAGATTTCAACATGGGAGATATCATACGATATCTAGGATCTGAATTTAATGTATTACCAAAAAAGACATGGAAATGCATGGGAGATCCCACATTAGGATATTCACTTGTTCAAATGAAACTAGAAATCCAACACAGAGTCCTACCAATTGGTGGAAGAAAAGGAGTGACAGTAGACCTGGATGGAGTGCGCACTAAATCCGATTTTGAAGTTGAAATAGTGGACGACACAACACCATATTCAACGTTACTTGGTTTGGATTGGGAGTTTGATAACTAAGCCATAATCAACTTAAAAACAAGGAAAATGACATTTGAGTCAGGGGAATATAGGGTCATCATGCCATTAGACCCATCATAAGGGGAGAGGTATGTATAACTTACTTGCTTAGACTTAGAGGAAATCAACCAGTTGTACATAACAACTGTGTGCGATGAGGATTACATAAAACCAACTGTAGATGGGATACTCAGTGGCGGAGCATTACATCATGTGCGGTAGACTCAAACACCAGGATAGATAACTGGAAACAACAATTACACAAAGTTTCCACAAGAATATGTTCACGAATAGACCACGCAGTAAGATGGGTAGGCACAGAGATAAGGGAACCACCTAGTTTCCATAGAATAAATGATCTGGAAGTATTCTTGGCACAGTACGAAGAAGAAGTTTTAGAAAATCAAAGACTATTAGCACTTGATATATCACTCAAGGCCACACCTGCAAGATGGTGGGATGCACACAAAGAGATGATAATAGATTGTACCAATGTAAGCGGTTACTGCGCATAAGGTTCAGCGTAGAACAAAAAGACAACAAGAAGCAGCATAAGTATGATGGAAAAGGGGCACCAGCGGAACACTTGGAGGATTAAAAAACACTATGGAAAATGACACCCCCATAGGAATGGCCTCATCATTTTATACACACCCTAGAGGGCATACCAACGAACTAGTATATATACCAGGAATTGCACAAAGGAACTGTGACCTAGACGACATTGCAACATAATTTTACAGTCACTTTCTCATTTGAGCATGAGAACCCCAACATAGATGCCTCTCTTAAATAGATAAGAGGAGTGATATTCATCAAAGAACAAAAATTAGAACTTATCACAGAATAACAAAAACGAAACAAACAGACAATCAAAGAACTGTTGTCATGTTACCATGTACAGAAGGAAGCACTGGATGAAGATGATTCGCGCGATATTCAGATTGAAGAATCCAAAGGAGAAAGAGAAGTGGAAGGTCCACCCATAGAATCATAATTTATTTCCATGCCAATCAAAGTGACTAAAGTCAATCTTGGGACAGTTGATCATCCCAAAATGGCCAGTATTGGAGACTACCGGGATGAGAAAACAATGGAAAGTATAACAAAGTTATTGCGTGAGTACAATGACCTGTTAACTACAAAATTTATAGAGATGAAAGGTATAGTCGGAGAGCTAGGAGAAATGAATATACCACTCAGACTTGAAGCAATACTGATCAGACAATGACCATAGAGATTGAACCTAGTATATAAGCAGAAAGTCAAAGTTGAGATCGACATGATGCTTGAAGCCGGAATCATAGAACCGGTCGAAGAAGTGGAATGCATAAGCTCGATGATAGTTTAGGACAAAAAACAAGGAGGGATAAGGATATGCGTCAACTTGAGGAAGTTTAACGATGCATGCCTACATGACCCATTCCCTACACCTTTCACGGATGAAGTGTTAGAGAGCATAGGAGGACATGAAGCTTACTCATTCACTGGTGAATTCTCAGGCTACCATAAGATCAAGATATAATAGGAAGACAGATACAAGACCACGTTTGAAAAATAATGGGGATCCTAATAGTACACAATCATTCTGTTTGGATTGTTGATGCTCAAAATATGCAGGCAATGCCAGATATCATTAAACATAAAAAAAAATGCATATTTAGAACACCGTTTGGGATACTATTGGGTCATATAGTATGCAAAAAAGGTTTACTAGTAGATCTTGCAAAGATTGCAATAATTGTTAACTTGCCACCACCTAAAACATTCTGTCAGCTAAGAGTGACATTGGTACACATAGGATACTATAGAAATTTCATCAAAGGACACGTGCATATTACCGCGCCAATGGAAAAACTGTTAAGAAAATATATAAAGTTTCAGTGGAACGATGAGTGTCAACACAACCTAGATACCCTGAAGGAAAAGATGGTCACCACGCCAATATTAGTATTTCCAGACTGGGAGGACATTCCACGTCCATGTAGATGCATCAACCATATCACTTGGAGCTATCTTGGCGCAACCAGGAGAGGGGGATTTGGATCACCCCATAGACTTTGCAAGTAGAAAACTATTAGAATTAGAACATAACTACACCATAATGGAGAGAGAAGGCCTAGCTATGGTCTATGCACTGTAGTAGTTCAGACACTACTTATTGGGAAAACACTTTAAGATGTTCACAAATCACTCATCCCTGAAATACCTAGTCAGCATGCCAGTGTTGGGGGGGAGAATTTGTCGATGGTTACTTAGATTTCAAGAATTTGACTTTGAAGTAATAGTCAAGCCAGGAAAATTGAATGCAGGACCTAACCACCTATCAAGAGTCACAAATGAAGAAGAACCAACTAATTTAGAAGACAACTTCCCAGACACATAACTATTCTCAGTTCAGATCACTGATGAATACTTTGCAGATATTATTTAGTAATTGAGAACATGTATTGCGCCACGGGAATACAACACCACGCAAAAGAAAAACCTGGTAGTCCGCACTGTAGACTATCAACTGATCTCAGGACACTTATACAAAATGGGCGTAGATAGCATATTGCGCAGGTACATGTTGGACCACGAAATACCAAGAGTCTTAACAGAAGCCCATGAGGGAATAGCAGGAGGACATTACACAAGAAAAGCTACCGTGCATAAGATATTGCGCGCAGGACTATGGTGGCTGACGATTCAACGAGACTCGAAGGAGTACTGTAAAAAATGGGATGTTTACCAAAGGTTAGGTAAACCCAACAGAAGAGACGATATGCCACTGTGACCACAAGTAACATTGCAGGCATTCGATAAGTGGGAAATAGACTTTGTGGGACCAATAAACCCACCAACAAAAATAACAAGAGCTAGGTACATTATCACCATGACAAAGTACCTAACAAGATGGGTGAAAGCCACACCAGTGAAGGATTGCAGCGCAGAAACAAAAACACAATTTTTATTTGAACAAGTGATCACTAGATTTGGATGCCCAAGAGTCTTGATGAGCGACCAATGAACACACTTCATAAAAAACACTATCAGTGCTATGAATGAAGAGTTTGAAGTCCATCATCAGAAGAGCACACCATATCACCCACAGGAAAATGGCACAGTAGAAGCACTCAACAAAATCTTGGAGAATGCACTAACGAATATTTGTAATGTTAACAAGGATGATTAGGACCTCAAAATACCAACAATATTGTGGGCCTACAGGACTACGTGCAAAAAATTGACAAGGAGTAGGCCATTTAAACTGGTCTATGGCCAAGAAGAAGTAGTGCCATTAGAATTTTTAGTACCAAGCTTGCGTGTAGCAGCAATCACACATATGACAGAATGAGGCACAATACAAGAGATACTAAATCAGTTAATGACCATGGAGGAAGACCAGATCTTAGTAGGATTTCACCAACAAGTTCATAGAGCAAGGGACAAAGATTGGCATGATAGACACATCAAGAAGAAAACATTCAAGGAAGGAGATCTAGTACTGATGTATGACAACAAATCATTTCAACACCCAGGAAATCTCAGAATGCACTGGTTAGGACTGTATGAAGTAAAAACTATTATAGATGGAGGAGCAGTATAGTTGACATACTTATCAGGCGCATAACTCAAAGGGATGATCAACAAGAGATGACTGAAGCCATACAAGGACAGTCGACCATCCATCGTGCAGTAAAAAAAAAAACAGGATATTAAACGATACCAACAGAGGTGCAGTGCGCTGAAAGAACAAAGAGCACGCATACTTAGGAACACAAACTCGGTGAGGATAAGGCTAACAACTAGGTGAAAATGGAAACAAGATGGAAACTAAAAGACGACAAAAGTAGTACGATAAGACAAAGTTATGCAAAATTAAATGACGGAAAGGACCAATGGAATGCCACATTAATCGCACCAACTAGAGATGGTGAGGTAGAGTAATGGCAAGTATGAAGGGATCAGAGGTTCATTGAATCCGTCATAAAGGAAGTGTCTTGAAAAATTTTCATACAATGCCCATACAAAGCACAAACGTGGGAGAAAACAATCTACTATGACATTGGAGAAGAAACAGAGAGCGAGAGCACATACAGAGCTTAGATCACACTTCAAAGAAGGTGCATAAGCCATGGAAACTAGGAAGCAATCAAAATTCACTATTATGGCACCACCAAAGCAAGCAGAAACAATCCAAACCGCCAGAAAACTCAAAGTTAGAACCAAGGCACATGTACAATTGGAAGAAGGAGAACAACAACCACCAGAGATCGTCAATATTGACAAAATCCCATCCCCAAACACAACACTGGTGAACCCCACACCTTTCATGGAAGAAACCCAACAACCAGCATCAGAGGGCACGAATATAGATACGTCGACAGAGGCACAGGAACAGCATAACCAGGACGCAGAAAACCTGAAGGAGGTGCAACCAGAGAACACTGAAGCATCTCTGAGGATCAATGGAATGGTGACAAATCGGGTTGCATTAGTCAAGCCAGATGAGTCTCAAACCACCGTGTCAGACCACCCACCGGAAGGAACAATAGAGGATGTCACAGGTTGGCCATAATGGTATTTCGAAGCATAAACGGTAGCCAGTGGCACCTCGAGCCAGCCACCACCGAAGAAATACAAGCAATAGATACTTAGGTCACCTCACAAGAAACCCATCATAGAACTCGTTCTACCACGTATACCAAATGGGGTACGAGTGGAATCAGGCTTGCTAGGGCAGATCGATGAGCTAAAATACTCGGACCACGATGTAGCAGACACATAAAAGTTTTCAAAATTTGCAAAGAGGGTATACTTGGAAACTGTGGGCATAAATCCTGTTGGAGAACCAATTGATTAGCCACTCTAATGGGCAAAAGGGTTGGAGAAAACAAGAATTTTAGGTCTATTGGATTTACCACATTTTGGCATAGGTCAGTACACAAGCAAGTGCATCAAACATTTGTTAGTAGTCACACATGGTGGGGACATATGGTTGGACAAGCTTGTCTCGATAGACGTAGAGATTATTACGCACATAACAGGATTTCCATCCTGGGGCATGGATCCTGCGCAATTCCTCAACAATAAGACAAAGGAGAAAATGCTTGCGGAGGAGATGAAGAAGAAATATGGTACCTATAGGGGGACGCGAGGCATAATCATCAAGAGGATCAATGATGCCGCAACAAAAATGGGCACAAAAATATTAGCCTATAAGCTGTTGATAAAATGTCGCAGGGAGGAAGTTCCAGTTGGGTTTGTCGCAATTGTAGCTCAATGCATCGAGCGCACCACAATGAGTTGGGCACCCTATCTCTTGAACTTCTTCTTGGATGACTAGAAGGATGCACAAGATATGGGAACAAAATTTCACTACTCATGGCTAATCATGTTGATAGCTATCGTAGGATAGAGGGAAATGAGTTATACATTCTTTGGCACTAAACCCAAGCCAAATTATGGAGTGAGTTATTTATCACTTGGCATCACGTCAGATGCTAAGCACAAGAAAACAAACACAGCTATATTCAAAGCATACCTTCGCGACCTACAGGAAGCCATGTCCAACATGTGGATATCACACCACAAGATGTCGTGTAGTACCGGGACATCTCCAACTTCAAGGCCACTCGACATGCGATGTGGATACAGGCGCAGAAGGACCCCAACAAGCAGTGGCTACAAATGCGCTACTGTATCATAGAGGGCGACATTGACATGGTGATCAAAGACTGGGAAGATGAGTGGAAGATTCCAGTCGCCACCCAAGACTTGTCGGAAAGGACAACAGAAGAAGAGGCAACACAAGGAGAAACACAACCACAAGAAGTCCTAGTGCCCAAGAAATGGAGGACGGGCCAGACAAAAAAAAACCAAACAAATGAAGGCATAGTGAAGATGGGGACCCAGAAAGGGAAGAAGGATAATACACAGCCGACCAAATAAAAATAGAAATAGGTCGAGGCCGCGTAAGGGACTACACCACATCCCAATCCCCAAGAACCAGGCGTTAATAAGATACCATCTATTCAGATGGGTGGCACGCGTAAGAATATGAAGGTGCAAAGAACACCTCCAAAATATATGATCATGGAGGATGATGGAGAAATGATAGCCCGAATGGTCCAGGATTTTCTATCTAAGGATTTTGACAATGTTGAGCACCACAGGGACATGATTCAAGAGGATATGACACACATGCAGAAGTTCCTCAAGAAAATCAGGGAACTACAGATAGTAGGCAATAACATGGGAATAGGACCATCTGCATCACAGACAAAATAAAGACTAGAAGAAGGAGAACGAGACACAGTTCATACAATACCATAGTCGAGCGCAACATTCCACATCACACCCATTATGTTGTGCATGGAAGAGATCGTGGGGAAGACACCCCTGAAGTACTTAGGCCAAATCCAATTGGTATTTCTGTGGATACCATCCAAGGCTCTACACAAATTACAGGTGAGTGTTACCAAAGAGGTATAGTCTCGGGCATGCACAGACTTAGCCGAGTTACAGCAGGCAACAGAGAAGCGTGACGCGTTGGAAATGATATGTGAGCAGGATAAGCTCGAGACCCAAGAAGAAAGGGAGTGTAGGAATGGATTAGATCATAAAGTCACAGGAACATATGAGAAGATTCCAAACACCGCGTAGATGGATGAACTTGCAATAGCAGAAAAGATTGATCATATTACGTAGGCAATCGATCAATATTAGAAGGAGATCGAGAATCTCCATGAGCAACTCACACCCACTACTCTACTAGCAGTAAAGGAGCAAAGGAAGAAGGAAGCAGTAGAGCAGATACATGAGATAGAGCAACAGGTTAGCACAAAAGTTAACTTGTTCGAGAATGCCACACAACTTTGGACAAAGTTAGAGAAGGATCAGAAAGTTCAGAAGTGGAACAAGGAAGAAGAAAGGATAAGTGCAACTATCCAGGACCTCAAGCAGAGGCAGAAGAAAATGTTCATCATGGAGTGCATCAAAGGGATGCAGGACATGAAGAAACTGTAGGCAGAACTCACCATTGCGCAAAATCAGAAGAAGGAGCGACATGCTCAAATGTAACTATTTCAAGAGCGAGTAGCAGAAGTCCTGGCACAGGAAGAGGAAGAAAAGACACATATAGAACAAACCCAAGCAGAGTGCGTGGAATTGATCAGTGATGAAATTACAGTCTAGATAGTGGACACACTCAAGGAGAAGACCGTGCAAGCGCAAACACAGAAAACATAGCTCAAGGAAAAGTTACAGGCGACCATCAGGGTGATCGAAGATTTTTGTTAGGTGGCTCAGGACGAGCCACATGTTAGTGTTGGGGGCTTGTTGGAAGAAAACCAAAGCATAAAGAAAGGCGATTTTGGGAAAGAAAGCATGCATGAGGAAAGAGACATATAGAAGGAAGAACAACATGCGCACATGTAGGGAAGACCTAGTGACGTTAGGGTTAGGGTTTTGGTAATATATTGTAATGGATGAAGAGCTAGAAAATGTATAAATATCGATACTTAGGTATCATAGGGGGGTCAGGATTTTTGATGATTAGAGAGACTAGTCATTATTATAGAAGTGTTGTTGCAAGCCTATATGTAATATTATGTTATATGATCTATTTTGGTAATATTTTGAGCTAGAGAGGATGAAGGAGGGTAGATATTGAGGGTTAGATCAGAGGATGAAGATCCTGGTGTGGTCTAGTCTGCCTCATATAGATCTTACCCAACTGGAAGAATTGTAAGCACGCAACGCTATAGTGATAGAACGACTATAATAAAAGAGATGAGAGCCAAATCTTTGTGGACTTAGCCCAGGAGGGGGTGAACCACGGTAACATCTATGTTATGTGATTGAATGCATGTATTCCTTTAATATGTTTTAGTAGTTATTAGTATGCTTAATGAATGAGTTGCTATATTTCTTGCTTATTCGCAATTAACAGTATATTGTGTTAACAAGTTACAATAAGTGGTTCAATATCCAATTCTCACATCTCGCACTCAATCCCAGTTTGTAAACACATGAGTATTATAGCCACCCATTAAAGTTATCTCAGGTGAGACTACGCAACGCATTCTGTGCGTTGTGTTTCCTTCTGGTTTACTAGGAGGGCCAACAGTTTTAGAGGATTTGTTGGAAACTCGAACAAACATGAACCTTGGGTCACTCAGTACAAACTAAGACAGACTAGAATAGTAACCAACAATGTTCATGTACTACATTTTGACGAACATGTCCTTTTACACTTCATGTACATAAACATAGTTCTCTTAAATCTTTAGCTTCCTTTTCAACATGTGGTTTATTCAATAGAGTGTGCATGCCTTTATGGAGTGGGAAGATTGGCCAATACTTTTTGTTCTGATTCGATAAATAAGAAGTGACTCCTTTCTCAATGGTTTGATACGCTATTTCTCTCACTAATATCTTATCGGGAAAATACTTTGGTAGTAGATGTGGTGGCCTTGTGGCTCCATATATCCTGACATAAGTATAGTACTTCTTTATGTACCAATCTCTTATATCCCTTAAGGAATTGGTATTCCCTTGGGATATTTTGTGTGGATAAAATACAAAAATGGCTTTGTACAAAGGGGCCAGAAAGTAATCACAAATGTTATATATATGTTCTCTATAATTGACATCCCATAACAATGAAAAATATACATGAATTGGAAGTTGACTTGAGTCCCAACTCCAATTGAAAGTGGGAAAGTTATGAGTAGCATAGATAGCATCAATCAAATACGTTCTCATATAGAAGCCAAGATTTTTCATACCTTAGACTTCTCGAGCTCGATTTATGATGTTGAAGAATAAAATGTTTTCCCAATTGAAAGTTTGTACGGTTTTGACCACTGTGTAAGCCATCAGAAACCACTCCATTCTAAAATGTGTATTGGTTTCTTCGTCATGCAATATACATATCATCATGTTTAGTAGTATATATGGTCCCTTTAGGTACATCATAGGAATATACCTCTCTCCTTCTTTGACTGGTATTTCTTCTCCAACAAACCAATCTTCCATTATTCCTTCAAAGTATTTATGCTCGACCCTGAATTTGTCTAGAAATTATTCATCCAAGAATATTGTAGGCTCTAGGGTCTTGTACCTAATTTTGATGGCTTCTATCTTTAGTGATGTGATCAAAAACTTAGATGCATTGATTATAGTGGTTGTCTCCTTTTGTAGGTGTGTTAAGCACCATCGTGGCACATCATTATACAGAAAAATCATGGGGCAACCACAACGATATTAAAGAAGCCTCGTTGTCAAAAGGTCTAAATAAGAATTGTTATAGTGTATAAGTGTGGTGTTAGCGACGGAAGTCACTCCTGGATTGCAGCAGGAGCAGAGCCCGACGCCCATCAGTTAATGTCACGATTTGTGTATGAAAGGGGTGACTGAATGGAAATAAACTCGGACGATATTGTTTCAACTCCAACACTAGGACAGGCATGCATGGGTAAGTGAGGTCTTAGACATACTCCAGACAGTGAGTTGTAGTAAGGGTGAGTAGGGGGAAGACTGGTATTAGAGAGATGCAAAGGTCTGTTGTCAACATCAGGTTTCTAGCAGACTGTAGGAGAATGCATTTAAACACGAGATCTTCTTACATTCAAATGCAAAAAACCAGAGAATACGATAGTGCCACAATAAATCCTTTATCATAACACAACTGCAATAATTCATGTGAATCAGTCAATCATGAACTCCCTCGGTATGAGATGAAAACTAGATGGAATAAGGAAACTATCTTTCATTAAACAAGAAATCTTACATACAGATGCATAACCAGAGAACCAGAGTGCCTGTTAAAAAATTACAATCGGGAGCTCCACTCTACCATCGATACTTAAAAAAATGGCGAAAACGCCTACATATACTCAAAAACAACCACAACAGCAAAAACAAGACGCTGCATTAAAAAAATTGCGTCTACATGTCTTCTGACAGTCTGCGCATGCAGACTCTGGCCGATCGTGCACCCAAGACAGACGCTAACAGATTTCGCACTATCCTGCTGCAGATGAATCGACCATCTTTAGTCCTTTGTTGGACTTTCTTTTTATGGTGGAGATGATGCCCAACCACCAACAACAACCATAATAACTGCTTTCTTGGGACTGGGGACAGCCTTGGTCAACCCTACCTTCTGGGACGTGGAGGTCTCCTAATGGTGCCACCTGGATCAGCTGAACGGTCTCTCTTTGGATGCTGCTTCGTTGGAATGTTGTGAGGGACCCCTATGGTGGATGTGAAAAAGATTATGATGGGAGCGATGGCATCAACACGATGGAGGTGATAGAGAGGAAACAAGAGGGGTGACATAAGCTGAGGAATGCCACGCGGTCTGAAAAGGAAAGAGGAGGAAGGTGTGTGGAGTGCGGGGGTACAGGTGGACATGGAGTAAAAGGAATGATCATACAGGTGGAGGTGACTGGGAGTGAGAGGGACACATGGCAGGAAGAGAGAGGGCGATGAGATGAGGAGGGGCCATGTGGATGGAGAGAGAGAAGTTAGACAGATGACAGGGGAAGAAGGAGGAGGTAAGTGATTTGGAAGAAGTGGGGGAAGACGCAATGAGGAGGCGCCATGTTAATAGGGGGAGGACGAGACAGAAGGTGACAAGTCAGGAAGGGCCCCCCATACCTTTATTAAAGTCAGGATAGCAAAGGGGGGGCCGGAAACAACCTTAGTCATTGATCCGGGCGCTCTGATCGTAGTCGTCGGAGAGGTGTGCCCTCGATTCTGGACCCCCCCCCCCCCTCCGCTTAAAGGTAGAAAGGCGGGGGGGATCCGGAATCCGATGTGCGCCATTGATCTGGGTGCTCTGATCGTAGCCGTCNTCCGGACCCCCCCCCCCCTCCGCTTAAAGGTAGAAAGGTGGGGGGGCTCCGGAATCCACTCCTGACCGTAGATCTGAGCGCGCAGATCCTGGCTGCCCAGATCCATGCCCCCTTTAAGTCCAATGCGCCCGAGTTTCATCGATGGATGGACGACTGAGATGACTTTGGCGCTTTCACTATGAAAATCCTGAAAGGCCCCACCCGTGGCTCATATCTTGTGCCGTGTGTCCTTCAGATGGACGATCCCGATTCTTTCAGGATTTCTGGCATCAGGGGTTCACGATGCAATGCTTCTCAAAATCCCGATTGACCAAACCGCGAAAGCACGGATGTACGTCGCGTGTCCTCCAAAGGAACGATCGAGATGGCATTTGATGTTAGAAGAGGGCTGCCTCCATTATCAGGCTCGCTTGATGTGATTGGGTGCTAGGACCATGGGCTTAGCTTCAAAGGTGCTTATCGGCGTTTTGGGGTTCGGGGTTTCGAGACGTAAAATGACGAGGAGCTCTTACCCCTCGAATCCCCGAATGCCGACATGACATGATCGTGCACCACGTGTTCTTTTGGATGGATGACCGAGATCCTTCATGAATGTATATAGACACTACCCATCGCGCTAATCCTGGTGCAAATCCGCTAACCGCGATTTCCCGTCGATCGTCGATCTGCTCCTATGGATGAATCTAGGCCGTTGACAACCTAATTTCGCCTGCTCACTTGATTTTGAGCCTGAAATGGGGCTTTACATGCTACGCTTGGGCGTTCTTCATGCAATCTGCAGACCTAGATGCTCTTAGGCCCAAGACAAGAAATGTCGCTAACATTAGGCTCCATGGGGGATAGAGTCGTCCCTGTGATGCTCTAAGAACTCATTTCCCAGCTTCAGTGCCTTGTTGTTGGGCTATGGAGTCAGGCTCAAAACATCCCGCTGCTGAAAATACAAGCCGAAAAATAAAAGAAACAAAATAAAGATACAAGCTCAAAGGAGCTTATTTATATACAATCCTAAACTAATAAAACACTTTACATGGGGCTAGGTGAAAGCAGATTTCCACCATAGCCATTCAAGCAACTTCCTGGATAGAAGCTCCTTCCTTCTATCAATGATCATCAGTAGATGGTGTAACCGTGACAACAGAACGATTACACTCTTCAACTCCTCTTTACAGGCTGGAGTTGAGATGAAATATGGCGGCTCCAAGGCATAGGGGAAATGCCACTCCATGTACTTGTTGACGGAGTCATAGAATGAGTGGCCAATCCCAAAAAACTGGCGACAAACAACCGCCTATGCTACACAGTTGTCCACCTGTGGCTGAATATCTCTGATAAGCACAGGTAGGAGGACAACTGATGCAGGCTCACTGATCTCAGGTGGTGGTTGTTCGTTGATTGGCTCCAGATAGAACATGAAATGCATGCTCAACCGTTCCTCTGGTTCCTCCTCCTCTTTTCTGTGCACTCCCCCATCTTGTAAAAATGGAACAGTCTCCCGATCCTTCTCTTCAATCCCAAATGTAAATACATCATGGGAAATCTCATGAAGGAAGAAAGAATGATCCTCTTCCACAATGTATTCTTTGTTTAAATCTGAGACAGTAGGCTCATTGGGGGCAGATGCTAACGCATCCAAAAAATATTCAATAATCTCTTCAAAAGAGCTGCTTAGATCATCCGCCTTGAAGACTGGAAAATCCTTTTTGCTGCCTTCAGATTCCAATTTTGAACACTGGGGAGTGGGGAATATCGCCTGCACCACTAGTTCACTCAGAGCGCCATCCTCCTCCCTGGGAACTTCATCACTCTCATAACCCCCCCCCCTGCTGCAGACTAATGGGGAGGAGAAAGGACGGAGATCTGATCCAGGTCATCAGGATCATCCTCATAGCCTACGTCTGAAACAACTTCATACGATATAGAGTTGTGGTATCCCTCACTACAGTTATGACAAACTAACACAGAGGGATAAAACTCTTGGTAATAGGTGACGAAAGCTGCATGAAACTCCGAGAGTGAAGAAATGCTAGCAGGGGGTAAAGAATGATACCATTTACGCGCATCCCTTGCTAACGAGAACATGAACATTTTCAATAATACATCCTCATGATGTATCTCCCACTAATGCATGAGTTCATGAAACTCACTGAGGTGCTGAGCAGGGTTGTCATCTTCACGCTTTCCAAATATGGGCAAATAATCTCCCCATTCATTCGGAGAGGGGACAACATTAGGAAAACCAGGAATAGCAGAAAAATTAAAAGGAGCAAACCTGGGAGCAAGGATTTTCTCCATAACGAACCAGTGGAGTCGCCAATCGATCCTTGAATCATGGAGTCGCCAGGTGAAATATGCACAGCTTCGAATGTGTCTGGTCCTTGTTCACCATCAAAGGCAATATCCTAACATTGTTGTTACCCCAGGAAGCTTCTCAGGCTGAGAAAGCAGTTGCCAAAACCTTCTCGAGAAATCTCCTTAGGGTCAACTTTCAGGTGTGCTAACAGTAGCCACAGTTGAAATAGTGATGTGGAAACCTTGGAGTTTCCACAGTGGAGTCGCCAGGTGCACAGTAGCAATCTTGAAGGGATCTAATGTCTGATGCACCTTTAGAATCAGAGGCTCAATTTCGTTCTGCCTAGGGAAAATCTTCAACTTCGTCCCGGACAACGGTGCCAGAAATGTTAGCGATGGAAGTCACTCCTGGATTGCAGCAGGAGCAGAGCCCGACACCCATCAGTTAATGTCACGATTTTTGTATGAAAGGGGTGACCGAATGGAAGTAAACTCGAACAATATTGTTTCAACTCCGACACTAGGAAAGGCATGCATGGGTAAGTGAGGTCTTAGACATACTCTAGACAATGAGTTGTTGTAAGGGTGAGTAGGGGGGAGACTTGTATCAGAGAGATGCAAAGGTCTGTTGTCAACATCAGGTTTCTAGCAGACTGTAGGAAAATGCATTTAAACGCGAGATCTTCTTACATTCAAACGCAAAAAACCAGAGAATGCAATAGTGCCACAATAAATCATTTATCATAACACAACTGCAATAATTCATGTGAATCAGTCAATCATGAACTCCCTCAGTATGAGATGAAAACTAGATGGAATAAGGAAACTGGCTTTCATTAAACAAGAAATCTTACATACATATGCATAACCAGAGAACCAGAGTGCCTATTAAGACATTACAATCGGGATCTCCGCTCTACCATCGATGCTTACAAAAATGGCGAAAACGCCTACATATACTAAAAAACAACCACAACAGCAAAAACAAGATGTTGCATTAAAAACATCGCGTCTACATGTCTTCTGACAGTCTGCGCATGCAGACTCTGGCCGATCATGCACCCAAGATAGACACTATCAGATTTCGGACTGTCCTGCTGCAGATGAATCGACCAGCTTTAGTCCTTTGCTGGACTTTCTTTTTATGGCGGAGATGATGCCCAACCACCAGCAACAACCACAATAACTGCTTTCTTGGGACTGGGGACAGCCTCGATCAACCCTACCTTCTGGGACGTGGAGGTCTCCTAATGGTGCCACCTGGATCAGCTGAACGGTCTCTCTTTGGATGTTGCTTCAATGGACTGCTACGAGGGACCCCTATGGCGGATGTGAAAAAGGGTATGATGGGAGCGATGGCATCAACACGGTGGAGGCGATAGAGAGGAAACGAGAGTGGTGACATAAGCTGAGGAATGCCACGCGGTCTGAAAAGGAAAGAGGAGGAAGGCGTGTGGAGTGTGGGGGTACAGGTGGACACAGAGTAAAAGGAATGATCATACAGGTGGAGGTGACTGGGAGTGAGAGGAACACATGGCAGGAGGCGAGAGGGCGATGAGATGAGGAGGGGCCATGTGGATGGAGAGAGAGAAGTTGGACAGATGACAGGGGAAGAAGGAGGAAGTAAGTGATTTGGAAGAAGTGGGGGCAGACACAATGAGGAGGTGCCACGTTAACAGGGGGAGGACGAGACAGAAGGTGACAAGTCAGGAAGGCCCCCCCATACCTTTATTAAAGTCAGGATAGCAAAGGGGGGGTCGGAAACAAACTCATTCGTTGATCCCGGTGCTCTAATCGTAGCCGTCGGAGAGGTGCACCCTTGATTCCGTACCCCCCCCCCTCCACTTAAAGGTAGAAAGGCGAGGGGCTCCGGAATCTGATGTGCACCGTTGATTCGAGTGTTGTGATATAGCCATCGGAGAGGTGCGCCCTCGATTCCGGACCCCCCCCCCCTCTGCTTAAAGGTAGAAAGGTGGGGGGGCTCCGAGAATCTTCTCCTGACCGTAGATCTGAGCGCGCATATCCTAGCTGCTCAGATCCATGCCCCCCTTTAAGTCCAATGTGCCCGAGTTTCATCGGTGGATGGACGGCTGAGATGACTTCGGCACTTTCACTATGAAAATCCCGAAAGGCCCCACCTGTGGCTCAGATCTTTTGCCGTGTGTCCTTTAGATGGATGGTCCCGATTCTTTCAGGATTTCTGGCACCGGGGGTTCATAATGCAACACTTCTCAAAATACCGATTGACCAAACCGCAAAAGCATGGATGTACACCGCGTGTCCTCCAGAGGAACGGTCGAGATGGAATTTGATGTTAGAAGAGGGTTGCCTCCATTATCAGGCTCGCTTGATGTGACCGGGTGCTAGGACCATGGGCTTAGCTTCAAAGGCACTTATCGACGTTTTGGAGTTTAGGGTTTCGAGACGTAAAATGACGAGGAGCTCTTACCCCTCAAATCCCCGAATGCCGACATGACATGATTGCGCACCACGTGTCCTTTTGGATGGACGACTGAGATCCTTCATGAATGTATATAGACGCTACCCATCACGCTAATCCCGCCGCAACTCCGCTAACCGCGATTTCCCACCGACTGTCGATTTGCTCCTATGGATGAATCTAGGTCATTGACAACCTAATTTTGCCCGCTCACTTGATTTTCTGCCTGAAATGGGGCTTTACATGCTACACTTGGGCGTTCTTCATGCAATCTACAGACCTGGATGCTCTTAGGCCCAAGACAAGAAATGTCACTAACATGTGGGACCAAATGGTCGACGCCATTTAAGAAAAAGGGGATCACATGGTAAGGATTCAAGTATGTCACTACAAAGTTTTTTTTGGCAAAAGAGCTTAAGGTTCTCTTGAAGACAGAAAAAGGACCATTGATCCATTCAACTCAGATGCTCAACATTCGATGAATTTTATTTTTGGGTCAATTTCCAAGATTATGCATGAACAATAGTGTTATCAAAGAATATCTAGTCAGGTTAATAGTGATTAGTACCTTGCTAAAAGTTGGTTGGTACCCATAAATTCTTCCTCTAGGTGGAAGAATTTTAATGGTTTGTTGTGGATGTCACAAGAAATGGAGACTTGTTGGGAGAACTAGTTATCTCTGCTTCAGATAGACCTCCAGATTACATACGTTCAATATTTGTATATTCTGGAAATTTAACAATTCATTATGTATCGTGGACCCCATATCACTCGCTCCTACTAAAAATGAGAAGGTAATACAATTGAATGATCTTTGGGATAATTTCTGTGAGACAATCAAAGATGGGATCAATTATTTAAATTCATAAATTTGGGAGGAATTGGACACCACCGAAGTGATTTCATGACTTCTTATGGACCGATGTGTGTTCCTCATCTCTTCATTTTCAAAATTGCTTCATTGCTTGTGAGCGTCCATAGCCTTGACGAATTTTCCTTGGTATCATAAAAAAATATCCCTAATACCAACGAGTGTTAATAGCCCCAACGGGTTCACTTGTACTTCCGACAAAATAATTGGTTCTTTCAACTTCCTAGTTGTTTAATCTTTGAGTTTCATCCTTTATATTTTTAATATATGTAGCAATTCATCTTAATGAGTGTCTAGGAAGCGGGGCGATACAAGAGTTTCTTTGATATGTTGGTCTCAGTTAGTATTCCATCCTCATGGATCCTTTCTAATAATATTTCCTGATAATATTTATGTTCATGTATGGAAGGGGGAGTCCCACAAATATTATCCAGTAGACATTCCAAGTTTTTACATGTTCTCTGGATTATAGGATCATGAGCTGAGTATGACAACAATCACACATATAACAACCCAATTGTCATTTCAAGTGCCTGTATTTTCTTTATTCATAATATAGAGTTTTCTTGGAAACAGAGCATTATGAATTCTTCCCATTAATTTGTAACAAGATGTTATATCCTGATTGTTTTACACAAAATGCAAGGCACGTGTGTCACTACTTGAGCACTAGAATATTTATTTTGTCATTGTTCGACACCTGTTCTATTACACAATATTCAAGAAGTCATTTTTAGTGTGTGAGTAAATGAAGTATTAATAGAGGCTTTATTACAGCTACAATGGAATTGAGAGTATTTAAAAATAGACAAACATGTGGGAAGTTTGTTCGGAAAATATTTACAAAAAACAAAAGAAAACCTACTATGTACTATACTATACTACATCACCTAGGTGATTAGGAAAAGTATCGTTTAATCATATTTCCATTGACAGGGATATCCTACATGTCTACCTCCAATGTCTTGAGTTAAAAAGTTCTCATTCCATTTTTTTCGTGTATCTAATATGGGCCTAACCAGAGATTTTGAAACTTTGAATTTTTTCTATTCATCTCATTCACTTATCCCACTTAAGGACAATATCACCCTCTTGGAAGTATTTCTTGCCTACATATGACTTTCCAAACCATATCTTTATTGTTTCCTGGTGATGCATTAGGTTTCTTTTAGCCTTAACCCTTCTTCAAGTTTCAAGAGCATATTTAACCTCTATTGCATCACTGGGAATTTTTTATCTTGGACAGATTGGGAAAGTTGTAAGGAAGGTAGAAAGGTATGGGTAGGAAAAATATTTTTTTTCCCATAGACAAGAAAAAAGGGGAATTCCCTAGAGATGAATTAGGCATTACCCTATCATCCCATAGAGCATTGGGGAGGGATAAATGCCAATTTATTTGGTGATCAGTGACAATTTTCTTTAATATCTTAATTAGGTTTTTATTAGTGAATTTTGCTAACATGTTCTCTTGAGGGTAGTAATTAGATAACGATTTGATTTTAATGTTTATTTCAAGAGCGTATTCAGTTAATTTCAAAGAATATAAATACTTATCATTATAAAAAACTAGAGATTCAGGAACACCAAATCTAGTTATAATGAAAGATTCAAGGAAATATATCACCTGGTTTTCATTAACAAACTTTAGAGGGATTGCTTCAGTCCATCTAGTGAAATAATTTGTTGTCGTAATGGTGTACTTATGTATTAGAGAGGAATTTAGATTAATTTACCCTATCACATCTAAACCCCATTGTTAGAATGGGCATTCAATGGTAACATGTTTCTTTTCTTTTCCAACTGACCTTTGGAATTCTTGGAATTTTCTAGCATAAGCATGAGAATATTTAAACAAAGTAGGCCAATAGTAGCCAACTCTCAATACTTTATGTGTTGTATTATCTCCCTCAAAATTCTCTCCATCTGGATCATCATGTAGTTCAACAAGTACCTTGTTAGCATCTTCTCTCTCAATTCATCTTAACAGAACACCATCATAGTTTTTTCTAAATAGAGTTCCTTGGGTGAGCTAGTATTGTGTTGACTTAAGCCTAAGATCCCTCTTCTTCTTCTTATCCATGTACTATGGTTTTGATCCATCGGTTAAGTAGTACTTAATTTCATAATACCACTAATCAATATTGACAGGGATATAGTATATTTCATCTTCAAGTGAGCGTTGATCCCTATACAATTCATCTTTGCTTTCGCTGCCATATATCGATTCAGCTGCCAACTTGCATAATCCTTGGCCCTTGATAATTTTAGTAGGCTTGATGTCCAATTCATATTCTTGTAAGGTTTCCATACAATTGGATATTTTCTCCCGCAAGTATTTATGTACCAAGAGATTTCTTATAGCATGGTAAAGAACTATTACCTTATTTTTTGACTTGATCAAGTAAGGTATAAAGTGCTTGACGGATTTATAAACTGCATAGGATTTTTATCTACTTCAGGATAGTCTAACTCTTCTCCTTGTAGTCCTAAACTCATAAATTCAATTAGATATTCATTTCCTTCGTGATCCTTTTTCATTAATACAACTTTGAATGAAATATCAGAAGCAAATGTATAAAGTACAAAGTCTTTGTTGAAGTCAAGACTCATCAGTGCCAGAGCTTGTGCTACTTCTACTTTGATTTTTTTCAAAGGATGGTTTTTCATTAGAACCCCATTTAAATTTTTGGTCCTTCTTAATCATGTCCTACAGTGGTTTGACAGTCTCAACAAAGATTGGGACAAATATCCTCACAAAGTTAATTTTTCCAAGGAACGAATGCATGTATTTCTTGTTATGAGGGGGAGGTATTCTTGAAATGGCTTCAGTTCTCTCAGGTTCAATCATCATTCCTTTTTTTGACACAGTAAATCCCAAGAGTTAGCCTTCATCTACTACAAAAACATATTTCTTTGGGTTGATTGATATGCCATACCTTATGCGTCTATTGAGTTTTCTCCTCAAGTGGGTAATATGATCTCTTCAATATTTGGAGAAGAAAGTGACATCATCCATGTATACTACTGCACAATCACCAATTCATTCCCTGAAATCTATGTCCATGGCTCTCTAAAAATTTTCTCCTAGATTGATTAGTCTGAATGGTATTTTTTTATAAGCATAAGTCCATTTTGTTCGGAACACAATTTTTAATTGATCTTCACAATCAACTAAAACTTTGTTATAACCAGAAAATCCATCTAGTAATGAGATCATTTTAGAGCCAGATACACATTGTAATATTTGTTCCATGGGTGGCAAAGGATAATTATCCTTCTATGAATCCTTATTCAAGTTCCTAAAGTCTACAAAAAGCCTAATATCTCCATTATTCTTCCCTGTGGGAACTAGATTAACAATGCATTGAGTGTGTATGACTGGGAATATTATCCTATACCACCTCGCTCTACGGAGCACACTTTTATTGACATGTTCTTTGAGGATACTTGTGTGCAAGTGATCCAGTTATAGTATATTATGATTTTGTTTCGATAATGGGATATATATGATGATGATGATGATGACGTGTTGTGACTTATAGCTATTTTGATGCATATGTATTGGCAGATGCTATTGACGAGTTTCATGAGTGTGCAGGACACATGATAGGTTATGGATGTTGATGGCATCAATGGAATTCCTTGGACTCCGGATTGAGTTGGGGGGTGGATTGTATTTGATTGATTATTTCATTTTCGCACATGTGGCATATGCTTGATTACAATATGCTTTATATATATATATGGATTATTGACACGATTTTTGTCAATGGATGCAAGCTTGACGATGCTTGCTAATCCGACTCACATAAGTAGTAGAGGGGCCATGCACAAAAACTAGACATTGAGGGAGAGGTGTGGCAATGTTTCTGTCACAACCTACTAGCAGTCTCACCGTGGTATGAACTATAGGTTAACAATTACCTAGCTCGATAGGTTCATGATGTCGTGAGGGCAGACTAAGTCAATCAATCACAAACATTCTAAGGGGAGCACAATAAGGCAAAGTCCTTATTCCTTAGAAACCCTTAGTCTCTCACAAGGTCGACCGAGTTGAGTGTTGACTCCAAGGGTCAGAAAAACTTCCAAAACCAATCAAAGTCGAGTGGCACCTTTGGAGCATGGAGGTTCATCTTGAAGGGCATGTCGCGTAATTAAAAGCTTGAGTCAATAAATCTATGTGGCCTAGAAAACATTGAATTTATTAGACCTTGTCAGATTAAAATAATTAATTAAACAATGAATTTATGAATTATAAATCCCAATAAAAGTCTAAGCCTAATTCTAAGACTAAGACTAGGTCTAATTTTAGTTAGAAGACTAAATTAAAATATTAAATCAATTAAAACAATAGAGATAACTCAGTGTAAGGAAAAAGTGAGAAAAATCTAAAGATTGGATAGAATGCTCATGTGTGCATGAAAAGAATAAAATGAGATTTTTAAAATAGAAAGAAATAAAATATGAGATAATAGGTGTACACATAGACTGATATCTAGAGTCAAGCTACCACTAGTCTAACTAGAACAAGACTCCTAATTCAACTCTAACTAAGATCTAGTTATGAGACACTCATTAAATGAGAATTTGGGGAACAAAGGAACAACTAGGAGTGAAAATAGGAACACATTGGAGAATGTGAGAGAAAATGGTTTTTTAATTAAATTAAAAATGATATTTACTTGTGGAACTTGGGGAGAGTGTGACAAGTGTGTGGGTGAATATTAGTAATTAAATTAATTAAAAAGATAATTAATTGTGCATGAGGACATGTGTCATTTGGGATATTTCTATAAAACAAATGGTGTAGAAGGGAAATAGATCTCAATTATTCTTGGGAAGGTTATTCTTCCAAAATTATTGTGGACTGTGTTTTACTTGTGAGAGTTGGGATACCAAGTTTGAAGAAGGAGTGGAAGCTCTTCCTTGCGAGGCAAGCTTGGAGCTATTGCATTCTGGTTTATGTGTGTGGCTCATTTGCGGCTTAGGGGACTAAGAGGGGAGAAGAGTACCCCTAGTGTTGGTTGGGAGGTACCAATGAAGTCATTGGGATTGACAGAAGAAGGTGTGGACGTTGCACAAGCTTTCAAGCTGAAGATTGGCTTCAATTATCTACAAGGCTTCTGGTTATGGTATTTTAAAATTTCTAGTTAATTGCTCGATAGAAATATTTATATGATTATTGAATTCGAATGAATTTTTTTTTTTTATATTTTGCAATTGTTTACATAAGAGGAACTACCGACGGGACTTTTATATAAGATTAAATTTTCTTCTAGATTTGTAACAAGAATACAACTAGTTTGAAACCCCAACCAAAATCAGGTTTAACGTTGGTTATGCCACCCAAGTCACTTTTAAGTAAATAAATGTTCTTGTAGCTAGTTATAATAATAATAATAATCTATTTTTAAGGTCACAGCGAAGCCAACACACCAAATTGGTGTATGAGACCCCCTTGTTTGTGGGACAAGGGACCCCCCTCCGCCCAACGATTTGACTGGTAAAGTCTACAAAGGTATACATACCCTACCCCTTTTGGATTTGAACTTGTGACCTCTTAAGAGGAAACACATGTTCTTAACAAAATTTTAAATAAAATTTTATGTTGAAATCGCTAACAGTGTTGTAATTAATAATTTTTCAATTAGAGAATTAATTCTGAGAATGGCGTAATGGATTACAATAGTATGTTAAACTATCAGTGATTATTATCACAGTAATAACTAGTGTCATTTCCCCTTGAACAACGAGACCATTATCGTAGTTTTCTTTCAATTCTATGATTATAGATATGCATGATTACATATGCAATACTAATAATAGTAGAATCACACTTCGTAGAGTCTTGACTTGTTCTTTATAGAAATTTCACTAATAGAAAACCCTTTCCTTATCCACCTCTCTCTTGAAATGAATTTTAAAAGGGTTATTCTTAAAGTTCATCCAACAATTATTATTACTCTATTTAACCACTAATTATTAAACATGGAAGAATTTAAATCAAGGTCTTTACTCTAATATTTAATGGGCTTCTCTCATTGAAGATGGAATTATCGAGTTATTAATTGTTAGATGTTAAATTGAACAATAGATACATTCTTTGATAACCACCCTAGAAATAGAGGTTATTAAAAACGCCTAGAACCTTGCAAAAGAAGATTATATATATATAATCTCTTTGTAATAATTAAAATTGTCTATATATATTTATGTATATAAAGGTTTATTGTAATTCATATAATAAAATAACCATTATAGTATACATAAGTTATAATATCGAATTTGAAGCAAATCTAATCCTTCAGTTATGTGTAATGTAAGCATGTCGCCTAGGTAAACAAGTGAAGAAACATGATTTAATTTAAGGGTAATATAACGTGTCATATGTTTGTTATAATTCAAATATGTGTGCAAGTTGCGCATTCTCTGGGTAAGATAGATGAAATTATGCCCAGTTATAACATATGGTATTAACAACTAAATTTTTTGGAAAAGTATTAAATCTTTAATAAGAAATTTTGTAGATGAAATTTTACTTGTGGCATAATTGTCGTATCACATGAATTTCACGTTTGAATTAAATGTAGGTGTGTAAATAAAAGAAAAATTAATAATAATAATAAAATCTAAGTTACTCGTTGATTTTCAGTTATCTAGAAGGTTGTTACATTTAGTATCATATATCTAGAGAATTTATGTGTGGTTCATCGCATGCGTGTTAAATGGAATTCCTTGTTTTTCTTCACGAAGAGGTTGTAAGATGTTCTTATTCTATATGTGTTTAGTTCTTAAATGAATGTTTAATTCATAGTAAACTATTGTGTGCTTAAATAATTTATGATGAATATTGTTATTAATTAATCATGAAAATTTGAATAGGATAATGGTTAAGGGAACTAGATATCTCCTTGATCCTCAACACAGTCGCCAGTCCTGAGACCTTAAATGGTCAAAATAAATCGTATGAATCCTGGACTTGAGCGTTGATTATGTTTCTTGAAGGTCCTAACCTTGCATGATAGGCTGGACAAGTAGATACTCTTTGTTATCTTCATGTGATATGGTTGATCTCAAAAATGGTGATGTGGTATTTGGGTTCTTGTTGTGTAGTGATGAGATGAGATTTGAATGTGTAATTATTATGTATGTCATTATTGCATATCACTTGTACTAACAATTGTTTCAAAAAAAAAAAAAATCTCTACTGTACTCAAATAATTAATGTTGTAACGGAGGGGACATTACATATGGTATCAGAGAGGGTTCAACCCTTCAACATTGGACTGTTACACCTTCCACTATGTTAACTAAATGATTAAAATTATACCACTAATTAAATTTTGAAATTATACATGCAGGTAATCATGGTTAGAGGACGCAAAGGAAGTAGATGACATGGTGTTGGAGAAAGAGGTGTGACACCTCCAATACTATCCACGCTAAAGGGGTCTAACCCCCGGGGAGAAGAACAAACCATCGAGTAGGAGTAGGTTGTTGTGGGAGATGTGGTAGGTATGATGATATCCTTCCAGAGGATGTTAGAGGCATTGAACAACCGTCTATATTGAGATCAGGGTAGAGCGTATATGCCCAATGAGGGTTCACAATGCGCTCCGACTGGTAGTAGTAGTATACACAGAGAACTCGAGAAGGTGAATTTTCCCGAGTTATGGGGTGCCTCGAATGGCTTAGTCGGTGAGGCATGGTTAGAGAACATGGCGATGTGCTTCACACTTTGTGATTACACCTCCAAAATTAAAGTCTGCATGGCGGTCTTTCAGCTGAAAGGGAGTTCTCTTCTATGGTGGAAGACGCTCCTACCTCAACTAAACATGGTCGTCGAAGACGTGTCATGGGAGTTTTCGAGGAACGGTTCC
>ML801232.1:88572-100863 GCA_009831015.1 Picea engelmannii | reverse complement strand
TTAATGGAGAAATTAGAAGTGGGTTAACCCTAAAATAAGGAAAGTGGGGCCAAGTGACCTAGAAGATGTTTTTAAGGAAGCTACTTGGAGAGTATAAATAAGAGGCAAGGCTCTTTCATTTTAATCACACTTGAGCATATTGAATATATATAGGTGTCTAAGGTAACCAAGGATATCTAAGCTGAAATTATGAGGGAAGGTGAAGAAAAGAAGGCCAAAATGCAAGGAAGGGTAAATTCTTTTGATGGTGCTTTCTAAGGTATGTTATTTACAGGTCATATCACCATTTTCTCTATAACTTTTTTTCTATAATGATTCAGACCATGAAATTTCTATTCCATTGAGAAAGCATATCCAAGTATCTGTGGCAATAAATTCATCTTGTGGGTCATTGTATTTTTGGAGTTACACTCCGTGGAAAATAGGGTTTGTGACTAGTCCTGAAACTAGTAAAAAACAGGTGTTTCGACTAAAAACGTCATAACTTCTTCATAACAGATCCAAATTTAGTGAAACCAAATGTGTTGGTTAGGGTACATTCTATAGTATGATTTGTAACAGTTTCAGATCAATTCAACAAATATTCCATTTGGGGAACGCTCTACAAGGTCTTTCTCTAGAATAAGCCAGAATTTAGCAAGGTATGTCATTTTTTCTATAAATCCTTTTCTGAGAGGTTCCAAGTAGTGAAACCTGGAATAATTCCATTAAACACACTAAAGAACATTGTGTATTAGTTTTAGATATTTATACATTACAGGTACAAAGTTATGATTAGTTCAAGTTAGGGCTGTTGACTAATCCAAAACTAGGCATGTGAGACTAAATAAAAGTTTGATGAAAATGATAGTCTCTTGTTGTTGAAGTTAAGGAAGGTTTGCAGGAATGTGATCATATACACCAGTTATATTACAGATCTACAAATTAGATTTGGATGATGAAATTAATGAGGGCTTTTGGTTGAGGTACATGTTGAGTACATGGTTGAGACAAGTAGTTGATGAGTTGACACATACATGAGGTGTATAGTTGATGATGTTGGTACATATTGATGAGTCATATTTGATGAGTAGTTGACACAAGATTGGTACATACTTAGTACATGGTTGGATGCACTTGTTTATGGTACAAGTTGATTATAGGTTATTTGGTACAAGTTGGTGCATGGTTGATGCACTTGTTTATGGTACATGTTGATTGTAGGTTGATGTACAGGTTGATGCATGGTTCAGATTTATTGGTATAGGTTTACATCAATATATCTCACAGTGACAGGTTGAAAGTGGTTCCATCATTCTACTTCTACTTCAAGGTGGCAGGACGGGGGAAGGACAAGTGGTTGTAGCCACCTTCCGGTTGTAGCCAGAGAACATAGGGCGTTGTAGCCTCCTTCTAGTTGTAGCCAGAGAATTGGGGAGTTGGAGCTCCCCTCAGGTTGTATCCTAAGAAACTATGTGGTTGGAGCCTCCTTCCAGTTGCAGTTGGAAAACAAAGGAAGTTGGAAACTAGGGGGTTGGAGCTTCCTTCTAGTTGCAGCTGGAAAACAATGGAAGTTGGTGCTTCCAATGAATGTAATTCTTCAAGACATATAAGAAAAAGCATTTCATGGTTTTCTCCCGATTTGGGTTTCCACATAAAACACTGGTGTATTGTGTATGTGTGTGTTTGTTCATTTGTTCATTTCTTATTTAATCTGCGGTTATTGGATGATAATGATTCATTGATATAACACTTGGATTATATGGTTAAAAATGATTAAATTTCTCTATTACTGATTCACCCCCCCTCTTAGTAATCCAACAGTTGGTATCAGAGCAGGTTCCTTCATAAATCAGTTTAACCATTGAAAGGTAGATCATGGAGAGTACCAACTCATATAAAAATGGAATACCACAATTTGATGGACAAAAGTATGCTTTTTGGAGCATAAGGATGAGGACATATATACAGGCACGTGGATTTCAAGTTTGACAATCAATTGTAGATGGATACACAACACCAGTAGTTCCACCAACAAATGACAAAGTAGTAAAACTCGGAGAGAATAGTTCCAAAGCCACAAATGCACTTTTGAATGGTCTCAATGATATGGTATTCACCAAAGTTGCACACTGTAAATCCGCTAAAGAGATTTGGGACAAGCTTCAAAATATCTATGAAGGAGATACAAAAGTCAAAGAAGCAAAGCTTCAGACTTACAGAGGTCAGTTCAAACAACTAAAAATGAAGGAAGATGAAGATATCGCAGCCTACTTCTTACGAGTCGATGAAATAGTGAATGTAATCATAGGATTGGGAGAAGAAATTGAAGAATTTGTAATTGTTCAAAAGATACTAAGATCTCTTCCTATGAGATTCAACCCTAATATATCAACACTAGAAGAAAGATCGGATCTGGACTCAATAAGCATGGACGAAATGCATGGAATCTTCACAGCATGTGAAATGAGAACTGAGCAGGAAAATCCATATGTAAAAGAAGAATCCTTCAAGGCATCCAAAAGATCAAAGCAAAATAAAAAGGAACAAGAAGAATATAGCAACAATAGTGATGCCTCAGAAGATGATGAAGAAGTGGCCAACTTTGTCACAAGACTAAACAAGGGAACCAACGATAGGTATAGAGGTAAGATCCCTTTAATTTGTTTTAATTGTGAGGGTATTGGTCATTTTTCTAACAAATGTCCTCATAAGAAAAAGATAAATGATGAACGTTGCTCAAAAGGAAAACACACATATAAAGGCAAAAGAACTACAATGAAAGTTTTCAAGAAAAGATTACAGACCAAAGAATACATCTCATCATCAGATGAAGATGAAGTCAATGACAATGAGACAAGAAGAGTTCTATTCATGGCAATAAAAAACTCTGACAAAAAAGACTTTGAAGAAGAATATGAAGAAGCCAAAGAAGAATGTGAAGAAGTCAAAGAAGAAATTGAAGAGGCAGAAGTTGACTATCGAGAAGAATTAATGTGTGCCATAGAAGTTATCAGAAGAGAAAAGAAGAAAAACAAGAAATTGCAAGCAGAACTAGAAAAGAAAAAGGACACTTGAGAACTAGAACAAATGATCACAAAATTGAAGGTTCAAATAGAATAAGATAAAAGAAATGAAGAAGCACTCAAAGAACAACTAAAAGAAAAGGACAAGATCACTGGAAACTTGGAAGCAGAGGTTGTCACACTAAGAAAGGATATTCAAAAGAAAAATATGCAGAATAGCTCAAAAGTTCTGAACGACATTATCAACAGTAAAAAATCTCATCTTGACAAGTCCGGACTTGGATACAATCAGACAAAAAATGGATCAAGCTCCAAAACAACAGAGCAAGAAACAAATCCAAAGATCTATGCAAAAACAATCAAAGAGGATAGGAAGATATACAAGGAAGATTACAGGGACACTCCTCCACCAAGAAGATTCAGATTTCAGAATCAACAATAGACATATAGGCCTCAAGAAGAAGAAGGATTCATAAGAGAACCCCCTTTCAGAATATATTCAACTCCCAGGTATCAAACTATATATTTTGGTTTATGTTATGCATGTAATAATTTTGGACATAAAACTATGAATTGCAAAGCTAACAACAAGAACAGTAACAACTTTGAGATTTATACACAAAGGGATTATTCAAGGAGACCTGGTGACACACAAATAAGAAGTTACAATAGGATTGAATCTTTGAGCACTAAAGTGGAATGTTACAAATGTAACAATTTTGGACACATGGCCAAGGATTGCAGAATGACAATCCCTCCTAAAGAACCTCAACAGAATAACAACAGTCACAGAAAAGAACCTCAGAAAACGACATGGATAAGAAAGAAAGATTAGTATAACAATGAAGAATGCACAGTCTTTCTACGAGATAAGAAGAAGAAATACGGTTGGTATGTTGACGATGGATGTTCAAAACACATGACAAGTGATAAAGACAAATTTCTTACATTACAAAAAGAAAAAAATGGATCAGTCTCCTTCGGAAATGATAATTCATCCAAAATCATTGGAGAAGGCATAGTCCGAATTGGGAACAAGAATGAAAAGGCACAAAATGTTCTACTGGTAGAAGATATTAAACATGATCTTCTAAGTGTGATTCAAATGTATGACCAAGGCCATAAACTTACTTTCTATTCAGAAAAGTATGAGATAAGAAAAGAAGGTTCAGGGAAATTGGTCGGTACATCTGCAAGAACTGCAAACAACATATATGTGTTAAGTGAAATTGGAAATGAAAAGTGTTGTCTAGGAAAGGAAGATGAAAGTTGGATATGGCATAGAAGAATGGGTCACATGCATTTTGATAACCTTGTCAAAGTCAACAAAAGAGAAGAAGTCAGAGAAATGTCCCAGATCACGAAACCAACCAACATTTTATGCAAGCATTGTCAACAAGGAAAGCAAACAAAGACCAGGTTCAAATCAAAGGAATATTCAACAACAATACCACTAAAAATTTTGCACACTGATCTAGTTGGACCAACTATAACAAAGGGATTAAAAGGTGAAAAATACTTTATGTTATTAGTTGATGATTATAAAAGAATGACTGTAGTTTGCTTTCTCAAGAACAAGTCAGAAGCTTTTGAAAGCTTCAAGACTACAAGGAAATGGTTGAAAATGAGATGGATTCAAGAATCAAATGTTTGAGATCTGATAATGGAGGAGACTTGACTTCAAAGGAATTTATGGACTACTATAGCAGTCATGGAATAAAAAGGCAATTCTTCGTTGCTAGGACACCTCAATAGAATGGAGTTGTTGAAAGAAAGAACATGACAATACAAAAAATGGCCCGAACAATGCTAATGGATTCCAAATTGATAGATATATTTTGGACACAGACGGTGCATACAATAGTTCACATTCAAAACAGAGTAATGCACAGAAACAACACTGATAAAACTCCCTACAAACTATGGAAAGGAAGACCAACAAATGTGAAGCATTTCAGAGTTTTTGGAAGAAAATACTACATCAAAAGAGAAGATGGAAGAATGGGAAAGTTTGACTCTCGTGTGGACAAATGAATACTTGTTGGTTACTCAAGTACAAGGAAAGCATACAAGTGTTACAATATAAGATTGAACAAAGTTGTGGAAAGCATCAACGTAACAATTGATGAAACAGGCAGACCAAAATCAAAGGAAGAAGAAAACAAATCAATGGAACAACTTTTCGAAGAAGAAGATGAAAAAGAAGTAGAAGATGAAGATGAAGATGAAGATAATCCGACAAAAGTAGAAGAGAAAGTTCAAAAAGTATCTCCAAGACACCTAGCAAACGAGTACAGAAGAATCATCCTTCAGATCAGATTATTGGAAACAAAGATGCAGGAGTTGAGACTAGAAGAAAAATCCGTTCACCAAAACAAGCACACCTAGCACTCTTATCTACAATTGAACTAAATTGTTTTGAAGAAGCTAGCAAGGATGAATTTTGGAATAAGGCCATGGATGAAGAATTGGATCAAATAGAGAAAAATGACACTTGGGAATTGGTTTCAATACCAAAGAATAAGAATGTGATCGACACAAAATGGTTTTTCAAGAATAAATTGAATGAATATGGACAGGTTACAAGGAACAAAGCTAGATTGGTATGTAAAGGATATGCACAGATTGAAGGAATCGACTTTGAAGAGACATTTTCCCCAGTTGCCAGAATTGAAGCAATCCATTTACTTTTAGCTTATGAATGCTCCAAAAATGTTAAAGTATATCAGATGGACGTAAAATCATCTTTTTTGAATGGGGAACTTGAAGAAGAAGTCTACATTGAACAACTTGAAGGATTTCAATTGTCAGAGAACACAGACTATGTATGTAAATTAAAGAAGGCATTGTATGGTCTAAAACAGGCTCCTAGAGCATGGTACTCCAGACTGGATAAGTATCTGCAACATGCAGGGTTCAGAAAAAGAAGTGCAAACAACAACCTCTACATCAAGGTAAGTCAAGATAATATTTTATTAATTGAAGTTATGTTGATGATATTATTTTTGGTAGTGATGATGACAGGTTAAGCCATAAATTTGCAAAAGACATGCAGAATGAATTTGAAATGTCATTAGTTGGAGAACTATCCTTCTTTCTGGGACTTCAAATACATCAAAGCAACGAAGGAATTTTTATTTCTCAAACCAAGTATATTAGAGAAATGCTAAAGAGGTTTGGAATGGAAGATTGCAAACCAGTTATCACTCCCATGCAAACTAGTTGTAATTTGAGCAAAGATGATGATTCGAAGTCTACAGATCAAAGGAAATACAGGTCAATGATTGGAAGCCTACTATATGTGACAACATCCAGACCAGATGTAATGCAAGCAGTTGGACAGGTGGCACGATTTCAAGCAGCACCAAAGAAATAACATGTATTAGCAGTAAAGAGGATTTTCAGATATCTCAAAGGAACATAAGAGTTTGGATTATGGTATCCAAAAGGAAAAGATCTATCACTTATTGCCTACACAGATGCAGATTGGGCAGGTTGTATTAATGACTGACGAAGCACCAGTGGAGCAGCATTCTATAGTGAGTGTTTGGTTTACGGTGAGTGAGAAGAGGCTATTATGGAATGGAAAGCACTGACAAACGTACAAACTTGTCATCCAGGAAGACGATGACAAACTTGTCTAAATAGTCCCTGAATACTCCATTCATCAAGCTCATAAAAACAATGGGTGCATTCGACAGTCCAAACGACACCACTGTGAACTCGTAATGACCACACCTTATTCTAAAGGTAGTCTTGTTGATGTCTTCATCTTTTATTCTTACTTGGTGATATCCCGATCTTAGATCTATTTTCGAAAAGATCTTTGCATCCTTCAACTGATCGAAGAGATCATCAATCCTCGACAGAGGATACTTGTTCTTCACCGTTACTTTGTTCAATTGCCTGAAATCGATGCACAATCTTAGCGTTCCATCCTTCTTTACGAACAGGACCGGGGCACCCCAAGGCAACACACTTGGGTGTATATACCCCTTCTTCAAAAGTTCTTCAAGATGGAGCTGCAACTATTTCAGTTCTGGTGCACTCATCCTATACGGAGCCTTTGACACTGGAGTTTCTCCAGGCATCAAGTTCACAAAGAAATCGATATCCCTTTTCGGAGGTAGTCCAGGTACTTCCTGGAATACATCTTCGAAATATTTAAGTACCTCATGATCCTCAATACTTGACACCTTATCCTTAGGCGTTTCCCCCACATGGGCTGCAAATAATTGACAACCTTTTCTGTAGCACTTCTTTAGCTACATTGTTGAGATTTCTCTAACAGTAACAATTCTAGGAATTCTTTGGATGGCTCTATGATTCCCTTCTTCATCTAAGCAAGTGAATGCCTTGTTCCGACAGTCCAAGATGGCATGGTGTTGATCCAACCAGTCCATCCCAATTAGACAATCATAAGAGCCTAATGACAGAATGTTCAAGTCGTCCTTCGTGCTCAATCCATTCATGTCTACAGGATAGGACTTGACTAACTTCGTGACTTTCCTCTTGGTTCTTGTAGCTAGTTGCACTAACCAAGACTTTTCATGTTTGCTTCTTATCAAATGAAAACTTTCTACCACTCTAGGGTCTATATAACTATGGCTAGCCCCTAAATCAACTAAAATAGTAAATGGTTGGTTTTTGATCATACCTTCTACTTCAATCATGTGCGACTGATCATGTTTGTTTCTTATCAAATGCAAACTTTCTACCACTCTAGTGTCTATATAACTATGGCTAGCCCCTGAATCAACTAAAATAGTAAATGGTTGGTTTTTTATCATACCTTCTACTTCAATCATGTGCGACTGATACTCAGCTTGCTTGTTGTCCGGGGTTGCGTAGATCCTTGGAATTATACTACCCATGTCCTCCACTGTTTCAACTTGCTGAACATTGTGGAGAACTCTTACTTTATCATTTCTGTGGGGGAAATATCTGTACCTATGGTTTTCTTTACAACCCCAACATTCCATAGGTGGCGTCCTTGACATTTTCCCACTCACTTCAACCTTCCTGGGCTCTCTAAGAGATGGTTGTTCTTGAGGACTGTTTCTGAAAAAGGGTGGTTTATTTCCCTTCTGCCTCTGTTCTTTCTTGAACTTTTTCTGGTCATCCCAAGCCTTCCAAAAGGTAGGATTTTCTCTTTTTTGTTCAAATAAGCACTTCACTCTTCTTATCGTTTCTTCCATAGTATTTGGGTCATCATATTGAATCTTATCCCCAATAGGAGGCGGTAATCCACTCAGGTACCTTTGAATCTTGACAGACTCATCTTTGATGAATGAAACATACTTCAGTAATTCCAAAAAAAATTGTTCATACTCATCAATGGTCTTGTTGTCCGGCTTGAGTTCAAAGAACTCTTTCATATTTCTATCATAATATCTTTTAGTTAAGTATTTCCTCTCGAAATACCTCTTGAATTCTTACCATGTGATGTCCCTTTTCCTGATGTGTTGCACCTGCACAAGTTGATCCCACCACATGGATTCCTTTCCCTTCAGTTGATACATGGAAATCCTACCCTCTACATGAGAGGAATAATTCTGTAGTTGAAAGTACTTCCTCATACCGATCAACCAAGTTTCGGCATCTTCCTCCTTCTTATGTTCTCCATTGAACGTTGGAGGCTTGATCTTGTTCATTTCCCCTTTCAATTCATCCATCCCATATCTCCTATGCTTTTTGGTAGGAGATGAGATTGAACTACTGTGTGCTTCCCTACTAGAATTCTTTGGGGAGCGATGACAATGTCTGCTGACAGTCCTTGATCTTCTTTTCCTCTCAGGGGTCATGCGAGTCTCTATGTTGCTTGAGTCCCTCTCCTTTTTCAATTTATTTTCTATTCTTTCCAGATTCTTCAACATCCTTAAGTTGAATTCACCCTGCCTATCCCTGACTTTCATGAGATTTCGACTATCAGCTCGGCAAGCCTTGGCATATTTCTACAATATTTCAATGGTTTTCATCATATGTTCTTCCTTATCCATCTCTTTTCCTTGCCCATTAGAGTTTGACCCTTCGAATCCCAAGTTGACATTCCTTCCTTCTCTTTCGTTCTCTGAATTGGGGGCAATCTGCACCTCTTCCATTCTCTACTCTCAATGAAAACCCTATTCGGTTCTGGAACTTGCTAAGCTTTTGCAAACACACATGCAGACAACAGGGATTTGTCAGGTCGTCATTCTTAGAAAATTCCACACATGCAAAACCATTCTGATTTAAGAAAACGCTTCGAATTCACAAATTTTCTAAGTTCTGCTCATCTCTATAAGTTTTGGGTGATGGCTCCCTCTTTCTTAGCCCCTACCCTCGTAACAAAAGGTCATGACCAAATGCTAGACTACTAGGTGCTACTCGGGCTTTCGACCTTCGAAGAGTTTAAGGTACACACATCTATCTCCCAGAGTTTCGATTTACCGAATTTGCGTAAATCAGGTGGATCGACGGTCCATGTTTACCCAACATCCAACGGTTAAAAATCCGCTATGGTTCTTCCATCTTCGAAGATTTCAGGATTTCGGGTTTTGGGGTTTTGGTAACCGGGAGTTCGAAATGCAGCGACCCAAACCACTGGTCACTCCATTCCCCGAACTTCGATACACGAGTTCTTGTACGATATCCAATGATCCTCGATGATTTGGATCCAACAGTCCAGATCTTTTCGAAGTTTCATGAACCGGGAGTTCACGATGCAGCGACTCCAAATCTCTTGTCACTTCAATCCCCAAATTCCAATATGGGAATTCATGTATGAGATCAACAGTTGTGAGCCTCCCCTGATCCGACGATCCAAATCTCTCCTAAGCTTACACCTGTCAAATCTCTTCAGCACTAACTTCCTCACTAGTTGGCTAGATCTGACGGCTCACGGGATTTTGGCACTTCTTCCTAAAAGTGCTCCACCATCTGATTCTACCCTTGTTAATCTCTTTCGTGATTCAGGACTTGGAGTGACCAAGAATTTGGCCTGCGCTCCAAGTTCACGATCCCTGAATTCACGAAATGATCCAACGGTTCAAACCAACCACGATCAACGACCCACGTTTATTCTGGATCCTAGGGTGGCAAGTTTCTCCATCCACTAACCACCTTGCAACTTCTGGTTATCTTACGGTCCTCACAATTTCGCGAGTTCTCCACAGAGAATTTTGACCGTACAACTCTGCTTCTCAAGGACTTCTGGCCAATGACTTGGTACCCTCCTTCTGAAATTTCATCTACTTGATCCAACACTTCTGGTGTGGATTTCCCTCTCTCCTTGTGGCCATATACCACACCGTTTGTAGTTTTATAATACCACTACACCTCCTGAGCTTGTAACACGGTCAAGTAGTCCGTTGACACTCAGAAACATTCTGAGGTCTGAAATTACTCCTCCAGACATAATTTCTTCTGAAACCCTCGGTCCAAAGACCACTTATCTGGCCCATCCAGGCTCAGTGTTGAAACCAGGCTCTGATACCATACTGTAACGCCCCGGGCCATCAACCCCACGGTCGGGCAAACGCTACTATGCGGAAAAACACTTATGGAACACATTAAGCATTCTAATGAACTTAAAACACTTAATTACAATTAAACACAGAATTACTGCTAGCATTTTAGAGTTAATGGAAATAACAACAATTCATATGCACAACAAAATATGTGATAACATTGCAAGAATCACAAGTATGCAATTTAATTAATTACAGAATTACAAAACATAGTGACACTTATCTTTGAAACTGTCATGCACCACCAACTATGTGTAGACCTTCCACGAACCTCCCAGCCTTAGACCATGCTACTCATCACTCTAAGTAGTAGGTCACCTCGGAGCTAGGACTAAGCTCCACTGGGTAAGGAATCCTAGGCTAGGTAAGGTTTACAGTAATAATACACGTAAAAGAAGGAAGATTCTCTCCCAGGAACCGCTTATGCCCACTTCCCACAGACTCTCCTTCCCCACATGCCTGTCCCACACCAGGAGTATACACCTTCTCTGTCACCTAGACAGTCCTTCGACTGCTAACCTCCCTTGACTTGGGCTTCAGCAATAGACCGGACCAAAAATCTCCGACCTATGTGGAAGCTACAGGGTTCCTTCCAGGAGCTCTCTGCTTCCTCCGCACACTCTCTCACCTGGAGAGAATCCCTCACAGGCTTGGTAAACCTTCCTCTTCAACAACAATCACCTCCCTCACCTAGAGAGAGGTTACACATGGGTCATACAATCGGTTTCCTTAATCTCGTTCCCGTACAAAGCAGAAAAAAAACAAGAAGGCTCAGCAACGAACATACAATAGCAGCAAACCACACCCAGCCAAGAACTATGTGGCCGCCACAGTCAACTGGGACAACAAACACGGGTTTCCCAAACAGATGACAGACAGACGCTTCAACCCAATTAGGCTCAACAATTACGGGGCATTCGTTTTTCCCAACCATCCATACAGAACAGACTCGCGGTTCTGGGTTTCGGGGATGTGTGATAAGAAATCCATGCGAAGGTCGAACATAGACTCGACGATTTTGACAGAGGGTGTACCGACTCCTCCATAAATCAACACAGGCCTTTTTGGTTTCAGAGTTGCATGAGGGTATTCTTGCAGAGGTCATACGGGATTCCCAATTCAGACAGTCGACGGTAGAATGGAGGAGGTACCCCCATCATGGCTCAACTCAATAGTTTTAACTGCATGCGCTTGGGTTGACACTTGTCACCCATGAAGCTCGTTCCTTCCCATTTGGAAGTCACTCGTCCTTCCAAAGAACTTAGGATAAAACATCACATTTACACAGCTTTGGAATAGTAATAATTTAATATTATTCTCAAGGGTTTAAGCCTCCTCATCTTAGCCCCTCTTCCAACCTCTCAGCCCCCTCTCCCTTACCCAGGATTTGTGGATTCTTAGTCCCCCATCACTCATTCATCGTGGTCGGTCCGCATGCAGAGATGTTTTGTATTAATACTATGCATAATTACATGTACAAAAAAATCAGGCTCCTGGCCTTCAACACTTAGGCTCCCTGGCCTAATAACACAAAAGCCCACTAGCTTATATGACTTGGTTCACCGGCCTATAAAACATAATTACAATTCATAATGCAAGCTTTATACTTCATAGACATGATTTACAACAAGGCTTGGTCTTGGGGACATTACAACTTGGATAATTGTGTTCACATATTTATTGATGACATAATGATTTATTATTGGATGAAAGAAGAGCATGATGAACATTTAAGATTGATCCTAAAGTGTCTACGAGAAAATAATTTATACGGGAAA
>ML801232.1:10552-49973 GCA_009831015.1 Picea engelmannii | reverse complement strand
AGATGTGGAGCATACCTAAGTATCCCCATGAACCTGGCCTCATACGATGGCACCGTATGACCGCCCTATCGTAAGGCATTGAAATCATTAAGTTGGCACTCAACGAATTCCTCAGAAAAGTACCTCTCTCGGAACCGTTCCTCGAAAACTCCCATGACACGTCTTCGACGACCATGTTTAGTTGAGGTAGGAGCGTCTTCCACCATAGAAGAGAACTCCCTTTCAGCTGAAAGACCGCCATGCAGACTTTAATTTTGGAGGTGTAATCACAAAGTGTGAAGCACATCGCCATGTTCTCTAACCATGCCTCACCGACTAAGCCATTCGAGGCACCCCATAACTCGGGAAAATTCACCTTCTCGAGTTCTCTGTGTATACTACTACTACCAGTCGGAGCGCATTGTGAACCCTCATTGGGCATATACGCTCTACCCTGATCTCAATATAGACGGTTGTTCAATGCCTCTAACATCCTCTGGAAGGATATCATCATACCTACCACATCTCCCACAACAACCTACTCCTACTCGATGGTTTGTTCTTCTCCCCGGGGGTTAGACCCCTTTAGCGTGGATAGTATTGGAGGTGTCACACCTCTTTCTCCAACACCATGTCATCTACTTCCTTTGCGTCCTCTAACCATGATTACCTGCATGTATAATTTCAAAATTTAATTAGTGGTATAATTTTAATCATTTAGTTAACATAGTGGAAGGTGTAACAGTCCAATGTTGAAGGGTTGAACCCTCTCTGATACCATATGTAATGTCCCCTCCGTTACAACATTAATTATTTGAGTACAGTAGAGATTTTTTTTTTTTTTGAAACAATTGTTAGTACAAGTGATATGCAATAATGACATACATAATAATTACACATTCAAATCTCATCTCATCACTACACAACAAGAACCCAAATACCACATCACCATTTTTGAGATCAACCATATCACATGAAGATAACAAAGAGTATCTACTTGTCCAGCCTATCATGCAAGGTTAGGACCTTCAAGAAACATAATCAACGCTCAAGTCCAGGATTCATACGATTTATTTTGACCATTTAAGGTCTCAGGACTGGCGACTGTGTTGAGGATCAAGGAGATATCTAGTTCCCTTAACCATTATCCTATTCAAATTTTCATGATTAATTAATAACAATATTCATCATAAATTATTTAAGCACACAATAGTTTACTATGAATTAAACATTCATTTAAGAACTAAACACATATAGAATAAGAACATCTTACAACCTCTTCGTGAAGAAAAACAAGGAATTCCATTTAACACGCATGCGATGAACCACACATAAATTCTCTAGATATATGATACTAAATGTAACAACCTTCTAGATAACTGAAAATCAACGAGTAACTTAGATTTTATTATTATTATTAATTTTTCTTTTATTTACACACCTACATTTAATTCAAACGTGAAATTCATGTGATACGACAATTATGCCACAAGTAAAATTTCATCTACAAAATTTCTTATTAAAGATTTAATACTTTTCCAAAAAATTTAGTTGTTAATACCATATGTTATAACTGGGCATAATTTCATCTATCTTACCCAGAGAATGCGCAACTTGCACACATATTTGAATTATAACAAACATATGACACGTTATATTACCCTTAAATTAAATCATGTTTCTTCACTTGTTTACCTAGGCGACATGCTTACATTACACATAACTGAAGGATTAGATTTGCTTCAAATTCGATATTATAACTTATGTATACTATAATGGTTATTTTATTATATGAATTACAATAAACCTTTATATACATAAATATATATAGACAATTTTAATTATTACAAAGAGATTATATATATATAATCTTCTTTTGCAAGGTTCTAGGCGTTTTTAATAACCTCTATTTCTAGGGTGGTTATCAAAGAATGTATCTATTGTTCAATTTAACATCTAACAATTAATAACTCGATAATTCCATCTTCAATGAGAGAAGCCCATTAAATATTAGAGTAAAGACCTTGATTTAAATTCTTCCATGTTTAATAATTAGTGGTTAAATAGAGTAATAATAATTGTTGGATGAACTTTAAGAATAACCCTTTTAAAATTCATTTCAAGAGAGAGGTGGATAAGGAAAGGGTTTTCTATTAGTGAAATTTCTATAAAGAACAAGTCAAGACTCTACGAAGTGTGATTCTACTATTATTAGTATTGCATATGTAATCATGCATATCTATAATCATAGAATTGAAAGAAAACTACGATAATGGTCTCGTTGTTCAAGGGGAAATGACACTAGTTATTACTGTGATAATAATCACTGATAGTTTAACATACTATTGTAATCCATTACGCCATTCTCAGAATTAATTCTCTAATTGAAAAATTATTAATTACAACACTGTTAGCGATTTCAACATAAAATTTTATTTAAAATTTTGTTAAGAACATGTGTTTCCTCTTAAGAGGTCACAAGTTCAAATCCAAAAGGGGTAGGGTATGTATACCTTTGTAGACTTTACCAGTCAAATCGTTGGGCGGAGGGGGGTCCCTTGTCCCACAAACAAGGGGGTCTCATACACCAATTTGGTGTGTTGGCTTCGCTGTGACCTTAAAAATAGATTATTATTATTATTATAACTAGCTACAAGAACATTTATTTACTTAAAAGTGACTTGGGTGGCATAACCAACGTTAAACCTGATTTTGGTTGGGGTTTCAAACTAGTTGTATTCTTGTTACAAATCTAGAAGAAAATTTAATCTTATATAAAAGTCCCGTCGGTAGTTCCTCTTATGTAAACAATTGCAAAATATAAAAAAAAAAAATTCATTCGAATTCAATAATCATATAAATATTTCTATCGAGCAATTAACTAGAAATTTTAAAATACCATAACCAGAAGCCTTGTAGATAATTGAAGCCAATCTTCAGCTTGAAAGCTTGTGCAACGTCCACACCTTCTTCTGTCAATCCCAATGACTTCATTGGTACCTCCCAACCAACACTAGGGGTACTCTTCTCCCCTCTTAGTCCCCTAAGCCGCAAATGAGCCACACACATAAACCAGAATGCAATAGCTCCAAGCTTGCCTCGCAAGGAAGAGCTTCCACTCCTTCTTCAAACTTGGTATCCCAACTCTCACAAGTAAAACACAGTCCACAATAATTTTGGAAGAATAACCTTCCCAAGAATAATTGAGATCTATTTCCCTTCTACACCATTTGTTTTATAGAAATATCCCAAATGACACATGTCCTCATGCACAATTAATTATCTTTTTAATTAATTTAATTACTAATATTCACCCACACACTTGTCACACTCTCCCCAAGTTCCACAAGTAAATATCATTTTTAATTTAATTAAAAAACCATTTTCTCTCACATTCTCCAATGTGTTCCTATTTTCACTCCTAGTTGTTCCTTTGTTCCCCAAATTCTCATTTAATGAGTGTCTCATAACTAGATCTTAGTTAGAGTTGAATTAGGAGTCTTGTTCTAGTTAGACTAGTGGTAGCTTGACTCTAGATATCAGTCTATGTGTACACCTATTATCTCATATTTTATTTCTTTCTATTTTAAAAATCTCATTTTATTCTTTTCATGCACACATGAGCATTCTATCCAATCTTTAGATTTTTCTCACTTTTTCCTTACACTGAGTTATCTCTATTGTTTTAATTGATTTAATATTTTAATTTAGTCTTCTAACTAAAATTAGACCTAGTCTTAGTCTTAGAATTAGGCTTAGACTTTTATTGGGATTTATAATTCATAAATTCATTGTTTAATTAATTATTTTAATCTGACAAGGTCTAATAAATTCAATGTTTTCTAGGCCACATAGATTTATTGACTCAAGCTTTTAATTACGCGACATGCCCTTCAAGATGAACCTCCATGCTCCAAAGGTGCCACTCGACTTTGATTGGTTTTGGAAGTTTTTCTGACCCTTGGAGTCAACACTCAACTCGGTCGACCTTGTGAGAGACTAAGGGTTTCTAAGGAATAAGGACTTTGCCTTATTGTGCTCCCCTTAGAATGTTTGTGATTGATTGACTTAGTCTGCCCTCACGACATCATGAACCTATCGAGCTAGGTAATTGTTAACCTATAGTTCATACCACGGTGAGACTGCTAGTAGGTTGTGACAGAAACATTGCCACACCTCTCCCTCAATGTCTAGTTTTTGTGCATGGCCCCTCTACTACTTATGTGAGTCGGATTAGCAAGCATCGTCAAGCTTGCATCCATTGACAAAAATCGTGTCAATAATCCATATATATATATAAAGCATATTGTAATCAAGCATATGCCACATGTGCGAAAATGAAATAATCAATCAAATACAATCCACCCCCCAACTCAATCCGGAGTCCAAGGAATTCCATTGATGCCATCAACATCCATAACCTATCATGTGTCCTGCACACTCATGAAACTCGTCAATAGCATCTGCCAATACATATGCATCAAAATAGCTATAAGTCACAACACGTCATCATCATCATCATCATATATATCCCATTATCGAAACAAAATCATAATATACTATAACTGGATCACTTGCACACAAGTATCCTCAAAGAACATGTCAATAAAAGTGTGCTCCGTAGAGCGAGGTGGTATAGGATAATATTCCCAGTCATACACACTCAATGCATTGTTAATCTAGTTCCCACAGGGAAGAATAATGGAGATATTAGGCTTTTTGTAGACTTTAGGAACTTGAATAAGGATTCATAGAAGGATAATTATCCTTTGCCACCCATGGAACAAATATTACAATGTGTATCTGGCTCTAAAATGATCTCATTACTAGATGGATTTTCTGGTTATAACAAAGTTTTAGTTGATTGTGAAGATCAATTAAAAATTGTGTTCCGAACAAAATGGACTTATGCTTATAAAAAAATACCATTCAGACTAATCAATCTAGGAGAAAATTTTTAGAGAGCCATGGACATAGATTTCAGGGAATGAATTGGTGATTGTGCAGTAGTATACATGGATGATGTCACTTTCTTCTCCAAATATTGAAGAGATCATATTACCCACTTGAGGAGAAAACTCAATAGACGCATAAGGTATGGCATATCAATCAACCCAAAGAAATATGTTTTTGTAGTAGATGAAGGCTAACTCTTGGGATTTACTGTGTCAAAAAAAGGAATGATGATTGAACCTGAGAGAACTGAAGCCATTTCAAGAATACCTCCCCCTCATAACAAGAAATACATGCATTCGTTCCTTGGAAAAATTAACTTTGTGAGGATATTTGTCCCAATCTTTGTTGAGACTGTCAAACCACTGTAGGACATGATTAAGAAGGACCAAAAATTTAAATGGGGTTCTAATGAAAAACCATCCTTTGAAAAAAATCAAAGTAGAAGTAGCACAAGCTCTGGCACTGATGAGTCTTGACTTCAACAAAGACTTTGTACTTTATACATTTGCTTATGATATTTCATTCAAAGTTGTATTAATGCAAAAGGATCACGAAGGAAATGAATATCCAATTGAATTTATGAGTTTAGGACTACAAGGAGAAGAGTCAGACTATCCTGAAGTAGATAAAAATCCTATGCAGTTTATAAATCCATCAAGCACTTTATACCTTACTTGATCAAGTCAAAAAATAAGGTAATAGTTCTTTACCATGCTATAAGAAATCTCTTGGTACATAAATACTTGCGGGAGAAAATATCCAATTCTATGGCAACCTTACAAGAATATGAATTGGACATCAAGCCTGCTAAAATTATCAAGGACCAAGGATTATGCAAGTTGGCAGTTGAATCAATAGATGGCAGTGAAAGCACAGATGAATTGTATAGGGATCAATGCTCACTTGAAGATGAAATATACTATATCCCTGTCAATATTGATTAGTGGTATTATGAAATTAAGTACTACTTAACCGATGGATCAAAACCATAGTACATGGATAAGAAGAAGAAGAGGGATCTTAAGTTTAAGTCAACACAATACTAGCTCACCCAAGGAACTCTATTTAGAAAAAACTTTGATGGTGTTCTGTTAAGATGAATTGAGAGAGAAGATGCTAACAAGGTACTTGTTGAACTTCATGATGATCCAGATGGAGGAAATTTTGGGGGAGATAATAAAACACATAAAGTATTGAGAGTTGGCTACTATTGGCCTACTTTGTTTAAATATTCTCATGCTTATGCTAGAAAATTCCAAGAATTCCAAAGGTTAGTTCGAAAAGAAAAGAAACATGTTACCATTGAATGCTCATTCTAACAATGGGGTTTAGATGTGATAGGGTAAAATAATCTAAATTCCTCTCTAATGCATAAGTACACCATTACGACAACAAATTATTTCACTAGATGGACTGAAGCAATCCCTCTAAAGTTTGTTAATGAAAACTAGGTGATATATTTCCTTGAATCTTTCATTATAACTAGATTTGGTGTTCCTGAAGCTCTAGTTTTTTATAATGATAAGTATTTATATTCTTTGAAATTAACTGAATACACTCTTGAAATAAACATTAAAATCAAATCGTTATCTAATTACTACCCTCAATAGAACGGGCTAGCAAAATTCACTAATAAAAACCTAATTAAGATATTAAAGAAAATTGTCACTGATCACCAAATAAATTGGCATTTATCCCTCCCCAATGCTCTATGGGCTGATAGGGTAATGCCTAATTCATCTTTAGGGAATTCCCCTTTTTTTCTTGTCTATGGGAAAAAAGTTATTTTTCCTACCCATACCTTTCTACCTTCCTTACAACTTTCCCAATCTGTCCAAGATAAAAAAATTCCCAGTGATGCAATAGAGGTTAAATATGCTCTTGAAACTTGAAGAAGGGTTAAGGCTAAAAGAAACCTAATGCATCACCAGGAAACAATAAAGATATGGTTTGGAAATTCATATGTAGGCAAGAAATACTTCCAAGAGGGTGATATTGTCCTTAAGTGGGATAAAGTGAATGAGATGAAGGGAAAAAATTCAAAGTTTCAAAATCTCTGGTTAGGCCCATATTAGATACACCAAAAAAATGGAATGAGAACTTTTTAACTCAAGACATTGGAGGTAGACATGTAGGATATCCCTGTCAATGGAAATACGATTAAACGATGATTTTCCTAATCACCTAGGTGATGTAGTATAGTATAATACATAGTAAGTTTTCTTTTGTTTTTTGTAAATATTTTTCGAACAAACTTCCCAGATTTTTGTTTATTTTTAAATACTCTCAATTCCATTGTAGCTGTAATAAAGCCTCTATTAATCCTTCATTTACTCACACACTAAAAATGACTTCTTGAATATTGTGTAATAGAACAAGTGTCGAACAATGACAAAATAAATATTCTAGTGCTCAAGTAGTGACACGCGTGCCTTGCATTTTGTGTAAAACAATCAGGATATAACATCTTGTTACAATTAATGGGAAGAATTCATAATGCTCTGTTTCCAAGAAAACTCTATATTATGAATAAATAAAACACAGGTACTTGAAATGACAATTGGCTTGTTATATGTGTGATTGTTGTCATATTCAGCTCATGATCCTATAATCCAGAGAACATGTAAAAACTTGGAATGTCTACTGGATAATATTTGTGGGACTCCCCCTTCCATACATGAACATAAATATTATCAGGAAATATTATTGGAAAGGATCCATGAGGATGAAATACTAACTGAGACCAACATATCAAAGAAACTCTTGTATCGCCCCGCTTCCTAGACACTCATTAAGATGAATTGCTACATATATTAAAAATATAAAGGATGAAACTCAAAGATTAAACAATTAGGAAGTTGAAAGCACCAATTATTTTGTGGGAAGTACAAGTAAACCCGTTGGGGCTATGAACTCTCGTTGGTATTAGGGATATTTTTTTATGATACCGAGGAAAATTCATCGAGGCTATGGACGCTCACAAGCAGTGAAGCAATTTATGAATTTAAATAATTGATCCCATCCTTGATTGTCTCACAGAAATTATCCCGAAGATCATTCAGTTGTATTACCTTCTCATTTTTAGTAGGAGCGAGTGATATGGGGTCCACGATACATAATAAATTGTTAAATTTCCAAAATATACAAATATTGAACGTATGTAATCTGGAGGTCTATCTGAAGCAGAGATAACTAGTTCTCCCAACAAGTCTCCATTTCTTGTGACATCCACAACAAACCATTAAAATTCTTCCACCTAGAGGAAGAATTTATGGGTACCAACCAACTAAAATTTTAGCAAGGTACTAATCACTATTAACCTGACTAGATATTCTTTGATAACACTATTGTTCATGCATAATCTTGGAAATTGACCCAAACATTGAATGTTGAGCATCCAAGTTGCATGGATCAATGGTCCTTTTTCTGTCTTCAAGAGAACCTTAAGCTCTTTTGCTGAAAAAAACTTTGTAGTGACATACTTGAATCCTTACCATGTGATCCCCTTTTTCTTAAATGACGCCGACCATCTGGTCCCACACTTATACACTATAATAATTCCTATTTAGACCTTTTGACAACAAGGCTTCTTTAATATCGTTGTCGGGATAACACAACTAAGAGTACCCACTGCAAATTGTCTTTGCGGTCCCACAAAGACATTTATACCTCTACAAAACCATGTACCCTCTCCCGTGGACCCCTTACTCATGGTAACATGTCATAAATATATCGACTCTAATGATACGCATGACCTAGTCATAAAAAACATTTCCCCTTGTTTGTTGACCCTATATCTAGATAAGTCATCTGATGATGATTCCATAACTTCGATGAGTCATAATTCAATGCATATGTGTCAAGAAGAGATTGGCCCTTAAAAATTTCCAAATTTAACCACTATACAATGTATAAGGTGGGACCTTGAAACAACCATGCATTTTAATTCAAATTAAATATGGTCTTCCTTACACATTCTACACATGACGTGGCACCCTCTTACTAGTGCACCTTTTTCGTGAAACACCTTTTCATCGTCAAATAATTATATAAGGCTGCACTTTATACTAGTTTAAATATCTTCTGATGACGACATTATCCAAGATATATCGTTGGGAATCCAATCCTTCATATGTTTCATTAAATCTCTTGGATAAATCTCTCGAAGATGATACTATAACCCGACAAAGTTAACCCACAAAGTAACCATACATAATATAACACTTTAGTAAGATGGGTAAATTAAAAGGTGTAAGTGGGGTGGTAATTAACATAATATTTATGACCAAATTAACACACGAATTATATACCCCCCCCCCCACCTTTTGGCACATCTCTCGAGAATAAACAGTCCTTGTAAAAGGTAATCGTTGTCGAAAGATGTCATTAATATTACAAGTTGTGAAACGATTGTGTTATTGTATTCTGACGATGATATGATAAGATTTCCCTCCTCTCTTCTCGAACATGTACCTATGACGATACACAAATGGTAACAAACACAAAACTGTTTTTGAGAAAATTAATGGAAGATTATATTTGTCTGATTAGGCCAAAGTTGTAACATGCTTAACATTTATTGCACAAGGTTTAGGGTAATTTTGCAAAATATAATAATTTTGTTAAGAAAATCAATATATTTCTTTACTTGAGAAACGTGAGAAATCATAAGCGCTTCTACTGTGAAAAATCGAGTAAATCTAAGGGTCTTCTGGAACCTCGAGCAACCATGTACATATTTATATGTTTTGAAATCGATACTTTCTATAATCAATTCCAGAATAGATTAATTTTTTTCTTATTTCATGCAACACACACAAACGACCAAATGTCTCGAGTATAGACAATGAAGCAAAAAATTTAAGCAGTTGTTGAGCGTGTCCCTATATCTTGTCTTGACTCTATCAAAATTACAGACACAAATTGTTGCGACGGAAGGGAACACTATGCAAGGTACAATGATATATATCATATCTTCTAGGACGGGGACTTCCCTTCCAACGACGAAGATATCGATGAATACATGAATATCGGAAAGAGAGGTATCCATATTGTGGCTGCTTGCCCCATGATTTTTCTGTATAATGATGTGCCACGATGGTGCTTCACACACCTACAAAAGGAGACAACCACTATAATCAATGCATCTAAGTTTTTGATCACATCACTATAGATAGAAGCCATCAGAATTAGGTGCAAGACCCTAGAGCCTACAATATCCTTGGATGAATAATTTCTAGACAAATTCAGGGTCGAGCATAAATACTTTGAAGGAATAATGGAAGATTGGTTTGTTGGAGAAGAAATACCAGTCAAAGAAGGAGAGAGGTATATTCCTATGATGTACCTAAAGGGACCATATATACTACTAAACATGATGATATGTATACTGCATGATGAAGAAACTAATACACATTTTAGAATGGAGTGGTTTCTGATGGCTTACACAGTGGTCAAAACCGTACAAACTTTCAATTGGGAAAACATTTTATTCTTCAACGTCATAAATCGAGCTCGAGAAGTCTAAGGTATGAAAAATCTTGGCTTCTATACGAGAACATATTTGATTGATGCTATCTATGCTACTCATAACTTTCCCACTTTCGATTGGAGTTGGGACTCAAGTCAACTTCCAATTCATGTATATTTTTCACTATTATGGGATGTCAATTATAGAGAACATATATATAACATCTGTGATTACTTTCTGGCCCATTTGTACAAAGCCATTTTTGGATTTTATCCACACAAAATATCCCAAGGGAATACCAATTCCTTAAGGGATATAAGAGATTGGTACATAAAGAAGTACTATACTTATGTCAGGATATATGGAGCCACAAGGCCACCACATCTACTGCCAAAGTATGTTCCCGATAAGATATTAGTAAGAGAAATAGCGTTTCAAACCATTGAGAAAGGATTCACTTCTTATTTATCGAATCAGAAAAAAAAATTATTGGCCAATCTTCCCACTCCATAAAGGCATGCACACTCTATTGAATAAACCCCATGTTGAAAAGGAAGCTAAAGATTTAAGAGAACTATGTTTATGCACATGAAGTGTAAAAGGACATGTTCCTCAAAATGTAGTACATGAACATTGTTGGTTACTATTCTATTTTGTCTAAGTTCGTACTGAGTGACCCAGGGTTCATGTTTGTTCGAGTTTCCAATAAAGCCTCTAAAACTATCGGCCCTCCTACTAAACCAGAAGGAAACACAATGCACAGAATGCGATGCGTAGTCTCACCTGAGATAACTTTAATGGGTGGCTATAATACTCATGTGTTTATAAACTAGGATTGAGTGTGAGATGTGAGAACTGGATATTGAACCACTTATTGTAACTTGTGAACACAATATACTGTTAATTGCGAATAAGCATGAAATATAGCAACTCATTCATTAAGCATACCAATAACTACTGAAACATATTAAAGGAATACATGCATTCAATCACATAACATAGATGTTACCGTGGCTCACCCCCTCCTGGGCTACGTCCACAAAGATTTGGCTCTTAGCTCTTTTATTATAGTCGTTCTATCACTATAGCGCCGCGTGCTTACAATTCTTCCAGTTGGGTAAGATCTATATGAGGCAGACTAGACAGCACCAGGATCCTCATCCTGTGATCTAACCCTCAATATCTACCCTCCTTCATCCTCTCTAGCTCAAAATCTTACCAAAATAGATCATACAACATAATATTACATATAGGCTTGCAAAAACACTTCTATAATAATGACTAGTCTCTCTAATCATCAAAAATCCCGACCCCCCTATGATACCTAAGTATCGATATTTATACATTTTCTGGCTCTTCATTCATTACAATATATTACCAAAACCCTAACCCTAACGTCACTAGGTCTTCCCTGCATGCGCGCGTGTTGTTCTTCCTTTCGGATGTCTCTTTCCTCGTGCATGCTTTCTTTCCCAAAATCACCTTTCTTTCTGCTTTGGTTTTCTTCCAACAGGCCCCCAACACTAACATGTGGCTCGTCCTGAGCCACCTAACAAAAATCTTCGATCTCCCTGGTGGTCGCCTGTAAGTTTTCCTTGAGCTATGTTGTCTGTGTTTGCGCTTGCACGGTCTTCTCCTCTAGTGTGTCCACTATCTAGACTGTAATTTCATCACTGATCAATTATGTGCACTCTGCCTGGGTCTGTGCTATATGTGTCTTTGCTTCCTCTACTTGTGCGAGGACTTCCTCTACCCGCTCTTGAAATGATTACATTTGAGCATGTTGTTCCTTCTTCTGATTTTGCGCAATGGTGAGTTCTGCCTGCAGTTTCTTCATGTCCTGCATCCCTTTGATGCGCTCCATGATGGACATTTTCTTCTACCTCTGCTTGAGGTCCTGGATAGTTGCACTTATCCTTTCTTCTTCCTTGTCCCACTTCTGGACTTTCTGATCCTTCTCTAAATTTGTCCAAAGTTGTGTGGCATTCTCGAACAAGTTAACTGTTGTGCTAACCTATCGCTCTATCTCATGTATCTGCTCTACTTCTTCCTTCTTCCTTTGCTCCTTTACTGCTAGTAGATTATTGGGTGTGAGTTGCTCATGGAGATTCTCGATCTCCTTCTAATATTGATCGATTGCCTGTGTAATAAGATCAATCTTTTCTTCTATTGTAAGTTCATCCATCTACGCGGTGTTTGGAATCTTCTTGTATGTTCTTGCGGCTTTATGATCTAATCCATTCCTACACTCCATTTCTTCTTGGGTCTCAAGCTTATCCTGCGCACATATTATTTCCAACACGTCACGCTTCTTTGTTTCCTACTGTAACTCAGCTAAGTCTGTGCATGCCTGAGACTGTACCTCTTTGGTAACGCTCACTTGTAATTTGTGTAGAGCCTTGGATGGTATCCACAGTAATACCAATTGGATTTGGCCTAAGTACTTCAGGGGTGTCTTCCCCATGATCTCGTCCATGCACAACATACTGGGTGTGATGTGGAATGTTGCGCTCGGCTACGGTATTGTATGAACTGTGTCCCGTTCTCCTTCTTCTAGTCTTTCTTTTGTCTATGATGCGGATGGTCCTATTCCCATGTTGTTGCCTACTATCCGTACTTCCCCGATTTTCTTGAGGAACTTCCGCATGTGTGTCAAATCCTCTTGAATCCTGTCCCTATGGTGCTCAACATTTTCAAAATCCTCAGATATAAAATCCTGGACCATTCAGGCTATCATTTCTCCATCATCCTCCATGATCATATATTCTGGAGGTGTTCTTTGCACCTTCATCTTCTTATGCGTGCCACCCATCTGAATAGATGGTCTCTTATTAAGGCCTGGTTCTTGGGGATTGGGATGTGTTGTAGTCCCTTATGCAGCCTCGACCTGTTTCTGTTGTTATTTGGTCGACTGTGTATTATCCTTCTTCCCTTTTTAGGTCCCCGTCTTCACTGTGCCTTCATTTGTTTGGTTTTTTTTGTCTGGCTCGTCCTCCGTTTCTTGGGCACTAGGACTTCTTGTGGTTGTGTTTCTCCCTGCATTGCCTCTTCTTCTGTTGTCCTTTCCAGCAATTCTTGGGTGAGGACTGGAATATTCCACTCATCTTCCCAGTCTTTGATCACCATGTCAATGTCGCCCTCTATGATACAGTAGTGCATTTGTAGCCACTACTTGTTGGGGTCCTTCTGTGCCTGTATCCACATCACATGTCGAGTGGCCTTGAAGTTGGAGATGTCCTGGTACTACACGACATCTTGTGGTGTGATCCTCCACATGTTGGAGATGTCTTCCTGCAGGTTGCGAAGGTATGCTTCGAATATAGCTGCGTTCATTTTCTTGTGCTTAGCATCTGACGTGATGCCAAGTGATAAATAACTCACTCCATAATTCGGCTTGGGTTTAGTGCCAAAGAATGTGTAACTCAGTTCCTTCCATCCTACGATAGCTATCAACATGATTAGCCATGAGTAGTGAAATTTTGTTCCCATATCCTGCGCATCCTTGCAGTCATCCAAGAAGAAGTTCAAGAGATAGGGTGCCCAACTCATTGTGGTGCGCTCGGTGCATTGAGCTACAACTGCGACAACCCCAGCTGGAAATTCCTCCCTGTGACATTTTATCAGTAGCTTATATGCTAATATTTTTGCGCCCATTTGTATTGTGGCATCATTGATCCTCTTGATGATTATGCCTCGTGTCCCCCTATCAGTACCATATTTCTTCTTCATCTCCTCCGCAAGCATTTTCTCCTTTGTCTTATTGTTGAAAAATTGCACGGGATCCATGCCTCGGGATGGAAATCCTATTATGTGCATAATAAGCTCTACGTCTATTGAGACGAGCTTGTCCAACCATATGTCCCCGCTATGTGTCACTACTAACAAATGTTTGATGCACTTGCTTGTGTACTGACCTCTGCCAAAATGTGGTAAATCCAATAGACCTAAAATTCTTGTTTTCTCCAACCCTGTTGCCCATTAGAGTGGCTAATCAATCGATTCCCCAACAGGATTGATGCCCACAATCTCCAAGTATACCCTCTTTGCAAATTTTGAAAACTTGTCTTTGTCTGCTACATTGTGGTCTGAGTATTTTAGCTTATCGATCTGCCCTAGAAAGTTTGATTCCACTCGTACCCCATTTGGTAGAACGAGGTCTGTGATGGGTTTCTTGTGAGGTGACCTAATTATTTTTTTCTTGTCTTTCTTCGGTGGTGGCTGGCTCGAGGTGCCAGCGGCTACCGTTTATGCTTCAGAATACCATTATGGCCAACCTGTGACATCCTCTATTGTTCCTTCCGGTGGGTGGTCTGACACAGTGGCTTGACTCATCTGGCTTGAATGATGCAACCTGATTCATCGCCATTCCATTGACTCTCATAGATGCTTCAATGTTCTCTGGTTGTGCCTTTTTCAAGTTTTTTGCATCCTGGTTATGTTGCTCTTGTGCCTCTACCGATGTATCTACATTCGTGCCCTCCAATGTTGGTTGTTGGGTTTCTTCCACGAAAGGTGTGGGGTTCACCAGTGTTGTGTCTGGGGATGGGATTTTGTCGATATTGATGATCTCTGGTGGTTTTTGTTCTCCTTCTTCCAATTATACATGTGCCCTGGTTCTAACTCTGAGTTTTCTAGCGGTTTGGATTGTTTTTGCTTGCTTTGGTGGTGCCATAATAGTGAATGTCGATTGCTTGTTGGTTTCCATGGCTTATGCACCTTCTTTGAAGTATGATCTAAGATCTGTATGCGCTCTCTCTCTGTTTCTTCTCCAGTTTCATAGTAGACTATTTTCTCCCACGTCTGTGCTTTGTATGGGCATCGTATGAAACTTTTTCAAGACGCTTCCTTTATGATGGGTTCAATGAACCTCTGATCCCTTCGTACTTTCCATTACTCTACCTCTCCATCTCCAATTGGCGCGATTAACGTGGCGTTCCATCGGTCCTTTCTGTCATTTAATTTTTCATAACTCTGTCTTATCGTACTTCTTTTGTCGTCTTTCAGTTTCCCACTTGTTTCCATTTTTACCTAGTTGTTAGCCTTATCCTTGCCGAGTTTGTGTTCCTAAGTATGTGTGCTCTTTCTTCTTTCATCGTACTGCACCTCTGTTGGTATCGTTTAATATCCTGGTTTTTTTTTATTGCACGATGGATGGTCGATTGTCCTTGTATGGCTTCAGTTGGCTCTTGTTGATCATCCCTTTGAGTTTCGTGCTTGATAAGTATTTCAACTATACTGCTACTCCATCTATAACAGTTTTTACTTCATACAGTCCTGGGTGTTGAAACGATTTTTTGTCATACATCAATACTAGATCTCCTTCCTTGAAGGTTTTCTTCTTGATGTGTCTATCATGCCAAGCTTTGTCCCTTGCTCTATGAATTTGTTGGTGAAATCCTACTAAGATCTGGTCTTCCTCCATGGTCATTAACTGATTTAGTCGCTCTTGTACTGTGCCTCATTCTGTCATATGTGTGATTGCTACTACACACAAGCTTGGTACTAAAAATTCTAATGGCACTACTTCTTCTTGGCCATAGACCAGTTTAAATGGCGTGCTCCCTGTCAACTTTTTGTACTTAGTCCTGTAGGCCCACAATACTGTTGGTATTTTGAGGTCCCAATCATCCCTGTTAACATTACAGATCTTCGTTAGTGCATTCTCCAAGATTTTGTTGAATGCTTCTACTGTGTCATTTTCCTGTGGGTGATATGGTGTGCTCTTCTGATGATGGAATTCAAACTCTTCATTCATAGCACTGCTAGTGTTTTTTATGAAGTGCATTCCTTGGTTTCTCATCAAGACTCTTGGGCATCCAAATCTAGTGATCACTTGTTCAAATAAAAATTGTGTTTTTGTTTCTGCGCTGCAATCCTTCACTGGTGTGGCTTTCACCCATCTTGTTAGGTACTTTGTCGTGGTGATAATGTACCTAGCTCCTGTTCTTTTTGCTGGTGGGTTTATTGGTCCCACAAAGTCTATTTCCCACTTATCGAATGCCTGCAATGTTACTTCTGGTCATAGTGGCATCTCGTCTCTTCTATTGGGTTTACCTACCCTTTGGTAAACATCGCATTTTTGACAGTACTCATTCGAGTCTCGGTGAATCGTCAGCCACCATAGTCTTGTGCGCAATACCTTCTGCACGGTATGTTTGCCTGTGTAATGTCCTCCTGCTATTCCCTCATGGGTTTCTGTTAAGACTCTTGGTATTTTGTGCTCCAACACGTACCTGCACAATATGCTATCTATGCCCATTTTGTATAAGTGTCCTGAGATTAGTTGATAGTCTACAACGCGGACTACCAGGTTTTTCTTCTGCGTGGTGTTGTATTCCTGTGACACAGTACCTGTTCTCAATTACTAAATAATATCTGCAAATTATTCATCAGTGATCTGAACTGAGAATAGTTGTGTGTCTGGGAAGTTTTATTCTAAATTCGTTGGTTCTTCTCCATTTGTGACTCTGGATAGGTGGTCAGGTCCTGCATTCAATTTTCCTAGCTTGACTATTACTTCAAAGATGAATTCTTGAAATATAAGTAACCATAAACAAATTCTCCCCCCCAACACTGTCTTGTTGACTAGGTATTTCAGGGATGAGTGATTTGTGAACATCTTAAAGTGTTTTCCTAATAAGTAGTGTCTGAACTACTACAGTGCGTAGACCATAGCGAGGCCTTCTCTCTTCGTTGTGGTGTAGTTATGTTCTAATTCTAATAGTTTTCTACTTGCAAAGTCTATGGGGTGATCCAAATCCCCCTCTCCTAGTTGCGCCAAGATAGCTCCAAGTGCTATGGTTGATGCATCTACATGGACGTGGAATGTCCTCCCAGTCTGGAAATACTAATATTGGCGCGGTGACCATCTTTTCCTTCAGGGTATCTAGGCTGTGTTGACACTCATCGTTCCACTGAAACTTTATATACTTTCTTAACAGTTTTTCCATTGGCGTGATAATATGTGTGTGTCCTTTGATGAAATTTCTATAGTATCCTATGTGTACCAATGTCGCTCTTAGCGGACGGATTGTTTTAGGTGGTGGCAAGTTAACAATTACTGCAATCTTTGCAAGATCTACTAGTAAACCTTTTTTGCATACTATATGACCCAATAGTATCCCAAACGATGTTCTAAATATGCATTTTTTTTTATGTTTAATGATATATGGCACTGCCTGCATATTTTGAGCATCAACAATCCAAACAGAATGATTGTGTACTATTAGGATCCCCATTCTTTCGCAAACGTGGTATTGTATCTGTCTTCCTATTCTATCTTGATCTTATGGTAGCCTGAGAATCCACTAGTGAATGAGTAAGCTTCATGTCCTCCTATGCTCTCTAACACTTCATCCGTGAAAGGTGTAGGGAATGGGTCATGTAGGCATGCATCATTCAACTTCCTCAAGTCGATGCATATCCTTATCCCTCTTTGTTTTTTGTCCTGAACTACCATCGGGCTTATCCATTCCGCTTCTTTGACCGGTTCTATGATTCCGGCTTCGAGCATCTTGTCGATATCAACTTTGACTTTCTACTTATATACTAGGTTCAATCTGTATGTTCGTTGTCTGATCAGTATTGCTTCAGGTCTGAGTGGTATATTCATTTCTCCTAGCTCTCTGACTATACCTTTCATCTCTATAAATTTTATAGGAAACAGGTCATTGTACTCACACAATAACTCTGTTATACTTTCCATTGTTTTCTCATCCTGGTAGCCTCCAATGCTGGCCATTTTGGGATGATCAACTGTCCCAATATTGAATTTATTTACTTTGATTGGTGTGGAAATAAATTATGATTCTATGGGTGGACCTTCCACTTCTCTTTCTCCTTCGGCTTCTTCAATCTTAATATCACGTGAATCATCTTCATCCAGTGCTTCCTTCTGTACATGGTAACATGACAATAGTTATTTGATTGTCTGTTTGTTTCGTTGTTGTTATTCTGTGATAAGTTCTAATTTTTTTTCTTTGATGAATATCACTCCTCTTATCTGTTTAAGAGAGGCATCTATGTTGGGGTTCTCATACTCGAATGAGAAAGTGACTGTAAAATTCTGTTGCAATGTCATCCATGTCGCAGTTCCTTTGTGCAATTCCTGGTCTATATACTAGTTCGCTGGTATGCCCTCTAGGGTGTGTATAAAATGATGAGGCCATTCCTCTGGGGGTGTCATTTTCCACAGCATTTTTTAATCCTCCAAGTGTTCCGATGGTGCCCCTTTTCGATCATACTTATGCTGCTTCTTGTTGTTTTTTTGTTTTATGCCAAACCTTATGCGCATTAACCGCTTACATTGGTACAATCTATTATCGTCTCTTTGTGTGCACCCCACCATCTTATAGGTGTGTCCTTGAGTGATATATCAAGTGCTAACAGTCTTTGATTTTATAAAACTTCTTCTTCGTACTGTGCCACGAATACTTCCAGATCATGTTTTCCGTGGAAACTGGGTGGTTCCCTTATCTCTGTGCCTACCCATCTTACTGCATGGTCTATTCGTGAACATATTATTGTGGAAAATTTGTGTAATCGTTGTTTCCAGTTATCTAACCTGGTGTTTGAGTCTTCCTTACATGATGTAATGCTCTGCCAACTGAGTATCCCATCTACAGTTGGTTTTACGTCATCCTCATCATGCGCAGTTGTTATGTACAACTAGTTGATTTCCTCTAAGTCTAAGCAAGTAGGTTATACATACCTCTCCCCTTATGATGGGTCTAATGGCTCGATGACCCTATATTCCCCTGAATCAAATGTCATTTTCCTTGTTTTTAAGTTGATTATGGCTTCGTTATCAAACTCCCAATCCAAACCAGGTAACGTTGAATATGATGTTGTGTCGTCCACTATTTCAACTTCAAAATCGGATTTAGTGCACACTCCATCCAGGTCTACTGTCACTCCTTTTATTCCACCAATTGGTAGGACTCTGTGTTGGATTTCTAGTTTCATTTGAGCAGGTGAATATCCTAATGTGGGATGTCCCATGCATTTCCATGTCTTTTTTGGTAATACATTAAATTCAAATCCTAGATATCGTATGATATCTCCCATGTTGAAATCTATGATGTTTGCATTTAGTATGAACTCCCTACTTGTTCTTCTCCTGGTATGTAGGTGATTGATTGTCCTTTGTTCTAGTTTTCCTTCCATCTCTATACTACATTTTTCTAGTATGTCTTACAATATTTTGATAGATGATGGATCATTCAATACTTTTAGACATGATTTCAAAAAGCCTTTGTTTGTACTTACTTGTCCCATGGGTTGCATTTCGTTGGTATGATCCAATACTGGAGGCATCTCATACTCCGATGCTTCCTTTCTTTGTTGCACGGTTAAAGTGGATGCCCTGTCTTCCTTTTGAAATTCTTATCTTTCTTTCTTAAATATTTCCTTCTCCTTTTGCACGTCAAATTGCTTCCTTGGTTCGACGTTATTCTTCACCCATTGGTTTTGTATTTTCTCTTTTCAAACTGCGTCGTTTCCTATTTTAGCTCCTCCACGAGTGACGATGTTGATGTTTCGTCCTTCATCCCTCACTTCAGCTAAAATCCACTGAACATTCTAGTTGTTCTGATTCCTTTTTTCCTGAATCTTTACTAGTAGTGTAGGACATTCCTCTATATCATGGGCCAATGCACGATAGCACATGCACATTGTTGGTGGAAGTGGAAATTCCCTTGCATAATGTCCCAGTTGTTGGAAATTGTGACATACCATTGGTCCTCTACCTCATCCGAAACCTCCTCCGGCTCATCCTCCACCTCTGTAGCCTACTCGATCTCCTCTCAGTGCATTATACTGAGGAGCATGTCTGTACTACGCGGTATTGTACCGAGGTTGTGTTGTGTTGTACTGTGGTTGTACGTTATTATATGGTTGTTGCACAATATTATATTGTTGTTTTGCAGTGTTGTATGGAGTTGGAACTTGATTAAACTGTGGTGCGGCTTTCCCAGTCATCATTTATGCATGCACTCTATATGCCTTTGATGTTCTCTCTCTCATCAACTCCATGGTTCTACAATATTTGTCGTTGTGGCCCACTGACTTGCAAAAATTGCAATATGAACTCTTTGGGACTGTCTGGTATTTTTGCATCATCGTGCAGTGATATGGATTATGACCTGGTTTCTTGCAAATTTCACACCATAATCCTCCTGTTGGTAACTGATTTGGCATTCCTACTGCCATATACTGCGATAATGTTAGACATGCATTCTTGTGGTGTCCTTCCATCCTGCATGTAGTGTACCAAATGACTTATTGTTTGTCCTTACTCTTATTCTGGTTTAGATGAAATGTTAAGTTCTTCAAATCCTCCTTCAGTTCTTCGATAGCTGAGTCCATCTGCTGATACTAATTTTCTTCTAGTTACAGGGCTGCCTACAGAGCCTCTGCCTTCGTCTGAAACTTTTGTTGTCGCAATGGGTATTTTAAGTGTGGTAGTAGTGAATTGACGAACATGTGCCTATGCTGGATATCTATCATGAGATACTTCAACTTTCCTTTTAAACATTTGAATCGCTGGTCAATTTCCCAAACAAATTCTCATGGTTTCTGTCAGATTTCTATCATCTCATTCATGTATTGATCCTCTGAGCTCAAGTTCTGGAACTCATTTATCAATAATTTCTTAATGTTTTTCAATGTCCTTGTCGTTCCAGGTGCACTGTTTGTGTCTAGACTCATGTACCAGTCTAGTGCGCGGTCTCTTAACGTAATAGCTAACTGCACAAGTTTGGTATCTCCATTAGTGATCTGTTTTGCTTCCCAGATCTTTGCACAAATGAACAAGTGTTTCTCAAGGTCTTCTGCTGCTTCTCCTCAAAATTATGGTAACTTGATGGTGGAATCATGTCCTGCCATTCTGAACACTGAACTACTACCTCAGCACGATGTAGATACCTCACTAGTGTTGCCTAAATTGGCTCCTCTAGTTGTTGTTTCTTGTGTAGATGTACTTCCTGTTATCTGACTTCTTCTAAACTTCGGTTTTCTAAATGGTGGTGTTCTCTTTGGTGTATTAGTCGCACATGGGTTTATGGGTTCCACACTGACATTAATATGGATAGGATTTTTTCCTTCTCTTCCCTTTCTTGGACCTCTCGTCTTCCTCTCATATGTTTCACGCAGGATTTCCTCAATCTACTCCACAGCCCTGAGATCCTCTACCTCTTCCTCATCACTCGCCAAGCCTTCCCTCGCAGCTAGGACTCTCCTCTTGGTATTCACCTTGTATTGGTAGGGTACTCTGCTACGCGTCTTTCCAGCTGTCACCATGATTCGCTTGATCTGGTTGTCATCCATCATAATCGGGTCCAAGGGTTCCTCCTTCTTTCCCTTATCCTTTCCTCCTTCCATTTCTCTTTTTTCTGTCAGTGCTTCACCCATTCCCCCATGCACGCAGGGAAGTTTAGTTGTCTGACTCCATTGTCATTACACCTTTGTTGTATAGCAGCATCTTGATAGAAGTATACAATGATATAATGTACCTTCCTTGAGGTCCGTGTAGAAAATATTTCTTTTCTGCGATGTACGACTTCACCATGTCTACTACAAAATCTGTTATAAATCCGACCACAATACTGTCAAGCCAAAAATCTACTGTGTGGGTGAATTTATTGTTTACTTGTTGTAACTGCTCAATCTGTACTGGGGTCCACTTTAACTATCGGATCCCGTGCGTTATGTGGTTGTCCTTCAACCTTAGTATCCACTCCTGCAATAAATGTGGAAAATCACAAAAAAAGACTTCGTGTAAATCAATAAACAAGTATTTCTCAAGATATTTGCGGGGTGTTATTCTAGGGTTTATGTTATCTTTCTGTGAAAAATACAAATCTTTTTTCCTTAGCCATCTTTCGATCTCTGATTTTGTGGAGTTCCACGGTCTCAACATCCCCTTTTAGTGGCTCATTGTTTTCTTCTTTTCTTTACCATTCTCTTGCTCAACCTATCTCATCTTCTCAATCCTCTCTTGTTCCTACCAACGGTAACGAAACCATTTGTTGGTTACTATTCTATTCTATCTGATTTCTTACTAAGTGACCCAGGGTTCATGTCTGTTCGGGTTTCCAACAAAGCCTCTGAAACTATCGGCCCTCCTGGTAAACCAGAAGGCAACATAGCACACATAATGCACTGTGCAGTCTCACTCGAGATAGCTTTAATGGGTGGTTGTAATAGTCATGTGTTTATAGCCTAGGATTGAGTGTGAGATGTGAGAACTAGATATTGAACCACTTATTGTAACTTGTAAAAACAATTACTGTTAATTGTGAATAAGTAGGAAATATAGAAACTCATTCATTAAGCATACCAATAACTACTGCAAGATATTAAAGGAATACATGCATTCAATCACATAACACAAATGTTACCATGGTTAACCCCCTCCTGGGCTACGTCCAAAAATATTTGGCTCTCATATCTTTTATTATAGTCGTTCTATCACTACAGTGTCCCACGCTTACAATTCTGCCAGTTCGGTAAGATCTATATGAGACAGAGTAGACCGCACAAGGCTCCTCAACCTACGGTCTAACCCTCAAGATCTACCCTCCTTCGTCCTCTCTAGCTCAACAACTTACCAAAATATATCATACATCAGAATCTTACATATCGGCTCGCTACAACACTTCTGTAATAATGACTAGTCTCTCTAATCATAAAAAATCCCAACCCCCCTATGATACCTAAGTATCGATATTTATACATTTTCTGGCTCTTCGATTGTTACAATATATTACCAAAACCCTAACCCTAACGTCCCTAGGCATTCCCTGCATGCGCGCATATTGTTCTTCCTTCCAGCTATTGCTTTCCTCGTGCATGCTTTCTTTCCCAAAATTGCCTTTATTTCCGCTTTGGTTTTCTTCCAACAAACATATAAATGCAGTCAATCTCACCACATCAACCTAAATTTTCTGAAGATCTCTTCAAGGGAGCCATATTTTTTTAGGAAGTTTTAGACAATATACCAAGTGAATGTTCCAAAGAGAAGCTCAAAAAGGAGGAGGATGAAGAAAGGATTATGATAAAATAACAATTCAATGCATTAATCCAATAGGATAAGAAGAAACAAGAAGATAAATAAAGAGAACATAGATAGAAAGCTGAGGAGAGATCCATAAAATATGTCGAAGCAAAAGAAAAATGCAGTAGAGGAAAATAGTAGAATTGGAAGAGAAACAAGTTGGAATGAATAAAAGCACAGATAAGAACCAATTTTTAGAGAAGGATCCTAGAGAAAATACATATAATACAGAAACATATGCCAAAGATAAATCATATGCATAGCTTGCATATAAAATAAAAGCAGATGAAGAAAAGGAAATATTAGTTGTTCAAGACGAAGAAATAAAAAAGAAGGAAGAAGAGGAGAGAAAGAATGAAACTAAGTCACAAGAGAAAATAGAGGAAGGAAAAGGACTGGAGAAGAAAAGTGAGAAAGATGAAACAAACATAGTGGCTTCAAACCCTAGCAAAAGTGCGGTCACTATTCCTCTTGAAGAATGCACTCCTTTGGAAACAATACCAAGTAATATATCATTAATTACCTCTCTGAGAATTGGAATAGAAGGTTTTGTAGTGGTTGTAAGAGAATAATACTACATCCATAAGACCAAGGATATTGAGAAAAGTATGACTAAGAGGAATAGAGGAGAACAAGGATCAAATCAAGAATCTTCTAAAAGAATCATCAACTGGAAGGAAGGCCCATACCTGAAATAAAATTCCATACAAACATTGCCAACCCTTAATGCTTTTGTTGGTGCAAATTTCATGTCGATTTATGAGGTTGCATAAGCATTAGATATGTCCATATTTAGAGTGGTTGAAATCAAAGTTTCCATGAACACCATGAGGGAAACCTTGACTATTTAATTCAAAAAGGAAGTTGATATAGAAGAATATCTACACATAGATGAAGTGCAAAAGGAACTGCAACTTCAGGAGAACAAACTATGTGAAAATTTTGAACAAAAGGCTAACATTAATCAGAAGTTGCATCAAGAATAAATAGAGCAACTTAAGACAACACATACTCTAGAAATGGATAAGTTACATGCATAACGATTGGAGATAAATGCATATAATGATAAGATATAATATCAAATTCGACAACTGTTGCAAGACAATGATATCTTAAAGAAGCTTGTAGAGGAAAACAAAAAGGGGACAATTGTCCTAGAAACAGTCAGAAGAGAGGCCAATTGTGTAAATGAAGAACTTAGGAATGTGTATGAAAGGTTATTGTGTTTATTGAATGAAGTACAAATAAATAGGGTAAAACATCTTATGTTAGGTCTACAAATGGATAGTGTGAAAGAGAAGTATCAGAAAGCTAAAAATGCTTTTGAAAAAATTATATATTGGCAAGATGTATATAGCACCCCACCTAGCACCCTGCCAATATGTATGACCAAGCATAGGATTAGAGACCAAGTACTCCTAAACACTAGGAGATCTATCATGAATGATATCAAAATAACTAAGGAAGCAGTTGGAAAGGATTGCAAAAGATTATGGAGAGCATCATATATCTTTCTTGAACAATTCAGGATGGACACCTTGGTAGACTTAGAAGAAGCAACACCAACTCAAATGATGATAGAATATGTAGAGGATAGAAGAAATCTCAGCCTGGAAGCTACCAAAGCAACATATGAGGTTAAGAAAGAAATGCTAGAGACAAGGCTAATGAATCTAGTCGAACTAATTTCACTGGCCAAGGACTTCATACAACATACAAAGAAAATATTAAAGATATAAGTGATGACTTCGATATGTGATGGTGAAATAGATATTGATAAAATGCAACTAGGCATGATAGATTTCATCTTGAAATATTTCAAGTTGTGGAAGGATTATAGGGATAATATGAAACCATCGAAGACCATTTGATTATTGTAACATATTTCCTTCATTTTTATCATTAAGTAATTTTGTAAAGTCCCGTGTAGAATATGAAACAGGAGTTGTAACTGCCATATTCTAGGATGAGAGTTACAAGATGTAAAGGGCCATCTCTTACTTTATAAAAGAATTGCCTATCACGAAGAAATGAATTTTTCCCTTTGTATATGACTGACTGTGCTATTAATTGGGAATTAATCAAGAGAAAGAGGCATTATGGAAATATAATATCTTTGTGAATGTGTTTGAGGCTTTTCTTAATGCATTTATATTTTATTTGAGTATGACATTTTATGTTGTATGAATTAATTCTACAATCTTTTCTGTATGTTCATGTGGTTACATGTTTTCCTTTTGAATACAACTATAATATTATATAAACATATTGCAACTAAATGTAAATGTGTATGTAATTGTATTGTTATCATTTATCATTTGAATATATGAATTATTTCTAGTTCATAAGATATTATTTCCCATTGTATTCAACTTTATCTAGTTTTTTCCTGATCATGATAGGATTATAATAGTTTTGCATTTAGATTTATAAGCAATTATCATTAGTTAGTTTAGTTCCATATTTAATTTATCTGAGAACCTTTTGTTCTCATATTCATATTTAGATAGCATTTAGAGTAGAAATCATGCCCGCATACTGGTAAAAAATGCCATCCCAAACGAGAGTGAGTCTAATTGGGACTTACCATTGAGCATTCTCCCTTACCTTCTTGGCAGGCCATTTGGACCTGTCAACACAATGTAAAGGAGTGTTTTCTGCAATCTCCATTTTGACAAAGACAATGATGACGATTATGAGCCACAGTAGCCAGACAACATTGTCGAGATACTATGACCACTAATCCTCATCATTCTCCGGTTGATTGGACATGGGTCAAGACTGCAAGAAACATTATCTTGGACTGTCAATATAGGTCATTTTAAATGAAAAAACACAAAACTATGAGACAAGAATTACATAACAAAATGCACATGGAAGGAAATATAGTTACCTTGGGTACTTGTGAGAGAACTCTTTGTTGCATTTTTTCTCTATTTTAATTTCATGAAAGAATCACTTAATAAATATAATGTAAGACAATAAATCTTAGTAGAAGTATCAGTCCATTCATCTCATGTAACATCCCCGGCCACCCAAGTCGAGCCATGCTACTCCAGAAAACTCTTTCATTCTTTGATACCATGTTGTAACATACCCAACATCCAACTGAGCTATGCCACATACATTTTCCGAACTACATACAATTAAAATATATACACACAACAATCTTGCAGAACTTTATATATAAAACGTAAACAGAAAAATACATTTTGTAAATGCACAGATTCATACTGAAATAAAAGTAAACATATACATGCAACATATATAGGAAATAGCCATAAATATACAGATAGTTATAACCACACATAGGATAAACCCATAAAAATAAAAATGTAAATAATAATGCATCATGTAAATTTATCACACAATTGACACTTATCTTGGTAAGAATATCACCAATTTCATGCAGACCTTCTACGAACCTACCAGCCTTAGACCACACTGCCCATCACTCTCAACAATGGGTCACCCCCGAGCTGAGACTAAACTCCACCTAGGTAAAGGGATTCTTAACCAGGCTGACTATCTCAGATAACATGAAAGACTCCGTCACAGGTGCCAAATCAAACTAATAGCCTCCAGTCCCTCATTCCCTAGATGCCTATCCCACCCCAGGAAGTGTTCCCCTTCTCTGCTCAACAGTCCTTCGACTGCCCCACTTCCTTTCCCGACTTCAGCAACAGGCCAGACAGGAAGTCTCAGATCCATGTAGCTGCAGTTTAGCACCTTCAGGAAATCAATTCCCATCAATTCTCTCACCCAAAGATATTTCTCACGAGCCTGACAACCCTCTTCTTCAGTCCATCTCCCAAGCTAACCAACCACACAAACAGGTATGGGTATGGATACCGGTTCAGGTACAATGACATGAAGATATGGAGGATAGCTCAATGAGTTTCCGAATGATGATGGATTGATTGACTAATGGAAGGAATGATGGAAAATGAACTAAATCCTGACAATATGTAGGCATGTTCCCAACTTGACACTTGTCATGTTGGGAGCTACTTTGGCCCACTTGTCCCCATTCTTTAGAACCTAGGATAAAATAATTATCCATACTTTATACTTTAAGAAATATTAATATAATATTCCTTTTTGGCTTAAGCTCCCTAGCTTATCCCTTTTCCTTAACTTTTAGCCACCCCTTTCCCCTAACTAGTGGAGTTTAGTCTCCCATACTCTTTTTATCGTGGTTGGTCTACGCGTAATGATGTATTTTATATTAATGATGAGACATGTACAAAAATAGGCTCATTGGCCTTTAACATCTAGGCTATCCAGCCTAATCATCATAAAACTGGCTCACCAGCCTATAAATCACAACATATACACAAAGGCTCCCTGGCCTCAAAATCGCATGCACTTAAGTTGCTACGTGCAGTATCCTGGAATGTGCACACTTCATCATTTTACTGTGCAGTACATGTGTGCACTATGCCATGAAAGGTGCATACAAAAATGATATCAAACAACTCACCATCTTAAGTACGTTTTCATTACATTTACATTTGGGTTCATCCTAGGGATATTACATCTCATCTCAATAAATATTAGTGGAAGCATAAATATAATATTATACTAAATGATGATGTAACGTCCCCTCCGTTACGACAACAAATAGCGATGTACAAATGGGTAAATATTTTTTTTTTTTGCGTTAAAATTTTTGAAATCGTCACAACATAAATTAATAACAATACAAGTGACACATCATCTTAATCAATAATGACACCAACAAACACATTAACATAAATAATAGTGACACATGATCAACACATAAACATAAATAACGACGTCGTTCAACACATCACACTCAATAGAAGCAAAATATAAATAATGATCAACCATATCACTCAATAAATAAGGAACTACCCACCCAACCTATCCTACATGGTTACAACCTCTAGGACACATAAGAAACACTCAATCCCATGATTCATCTGATTGATTTTGACCATTTAAGGTCTCAGGGTTGGCGATTGTTCTGAGGAACAAGGAGGTGTCTAAATCCCACTAATCCAATCAAGTCAAAAATCAACTAGATCAATCAATCAGTCTTAATCATCAATTATTCATGGAGTGACAAAAAATTCTACTACAACATACATCAATTTAGAAGACGCATTTACCACCTATGTATTATTCCAATGATAGTCCAACTACGATTTTTAAACATCAAATTTATTTCATGGCATAAGAGAAAGGTAATTACTTTATCAATCATACATCAACACTAATTTCATGGCGCGTGAGTAATCTAATTACTTAATTAATCATACATCAACATTATTTTCAAGGTGCATGAGTAATCTAATCACTTAATTAATCATACATCAACATTATTTTCAAGGTGCGCGAGTAATCTAATTACTGGATAATCATACATCAATATTATTTTAAGGCACGTGACTAATCTAATCACTTAATTAATCATACATCAACATTATTTTTAAGGCGCACGAGTAATATAATTACTTAATTAATCATAAATCAACATTAATTTCATGGCGCGAGAGAAATCTAAAAAAACATAAGGCCAACTAATAAACCATGAGAGCATAGTATCTTCTATAAGGATTTGCTTCAAGTCATCATAAGTAATTTTTTCCAAGGTTAGGGTCAATAGGGTCAATTATCCTTTTCAAGTGTTCAAGTTTTTGTGTCTAGTGACCTCTGCACTAGATCATCCATACCATCTTTTGTGATGGAATCTTTTAAGAATAAAAATAAAATTCAATGTTAAAATTACATAATTGTTTAAGAATCCTACAAGAAGGTCCATTCTTCTTTAATACAAACATAAGGGTTTAAATACAAATTTTACTTGCATTTATAGGGACCATAATAAAATCTAAAATTTTCTTTAATTGAAACATAAGATTCAATACTACTATCAGTTCCTTTATGGAAGTTTCGTGAAAACTCAAACACAAGCCATTAAGGACCCAAAATGGTTTTCATATCATATAATTTAAGGTTATCCCTATTACTTAATATTATAAGACCCCCTAACTACCTTCATATCCAAAAGGTAAGACTTATAAAGGATCAACATACTAACCACTAGATAAGACCTCACAAGTACCTCCCAACCAATGCTAGGGGTACTCTTCTTCCCCCTTAGCACCCTGAGCCGCAAAGGGGCCATGCACGTCGTACTAGAAAATACTCTAGCTCCGAACTTTTCTCGCAAGGTAGAGCCACCACTCTCTTTCAAGCTGGGTATCCCAACTCTCACAAGTAAAACTAGTCACAAATTCTGCAGCATAACTTTACTCATAACCAGTGTGATCCCTTTCCCCTCTTTACCATTTTCTTTATAGGAGTTTCCTTAATGATAACTCCCCACTTGCACAATTAATTCACTTTTAATTAGATAAATTAGAATCATTTCCACCTTACAATTGTCACCCTTTCCCCAAGTTGCACAAGTAATTCCACATTTTATTTTAGTTAAAGTCAATTTCCTTCACCCATCCTAAAAGAGCTCCTTAAATCACTCCTAGTTGCCTCTTTATTCCCCATATTCCCATTTAATGACTAATGCCTTACTAAATCTGAGTTGAGTTAAAATAGAAGTCTTCTCTAGTTAAACTAGTGTTAACTAAACTCTAGATACCTTTCTATGCGTACACATTCTTTCAACTTTATTCCTTTCTTACCTTAAATTCAAATTTGGTATTTTCTTGCACATATTTGTATTAATCAATCTTTAGGTTTATTTCATTTTTTCTTAATTTCTTAAATTGATTTACCTCATTCCTATTTTGATTTAGTTAATAATTTAGTTTTAGTCTTCTTACCAACTTAGGCTTAATTTTTTAATAGGCTTAGACTTTCATTTGGGTATTCACAATTAATAATTTCAATCCTTAATTAATTAATTAAAGCCAACAATGCTTAAATATTTTACAAGGTTTAATTATTCGCTCAAGGTTTTATAGGCCACCTAGATTCATCGACTCAAGTTTTATTTCTGCGACGTGCCCTTCAATATGCACTTCGTGCTCCAATGTTGCCACTCTCCTTTTGACTGGTTTTGGTAGTTGTCCAAGCCCTGGAATTAGCACTCCATTCGGGCGACCTTGTGAGAGACTAAGGGCTTCTAAGGAATAAGGACTCTGCCTTATTGCATGCCCCTTAGAATATTTGTGACCAATTGTCTCATTATGCCTCACAACATTGTGGACCTCTCGAACTAGGTAATCGTTAAACTACAATTCGAGCCATGACGAGAGTGCTAGTAGGTTGTGACAGGGACGTTGCCACACCTCTCCCTCAATATATGGTCTATGTGCATGGCACCTTTACTCCTTATGTGAGTCATATTAGTAAGTAATCGTTAGCTTGCATCCATCAACGAAACATTATCAATGATCCATATAAAAAACCATACTATGATCGATCATATGTCACATATGCATAAATGAAATAATCAAACCAATACAATCCACTCCCTGACTCAATCTGGAGTCCCGGAGTCCCAGGAGGTCCATTGATGCCATCAACATCCACAATCTTTCAAGTGTCTTGCACACTTAGAGGAAACTCGTCAATCACATATGTCAATACATATATATCAATTAACATTAAATCACAACCATCAACATCATCATAAAAACCATAAGAGAAATATATAACCAGGTACTATAACCAGATGACTTGCACACAAGTGTCCTCAAAGAATAAGTCGATAACATGTGCTCACAAGAGAGGGATGTTACATACACACCCTCTTGTTTTAAACTTTGTCCCAAAGTTGTACAATGTATAAAATGCAGTAATACAAGTATCTGACAAGATCTACATGTCTAATCTATCCAAAAAATTAAGGAAACTGCTGACACATATCATATGCGTCCTCCCAGGTAGCCGAGTGTGGACTATAATTGTCTCACTAGATCTTGACCTGATTAATTGTTTGACGTCGTAACTATCGAATGCGATGGTACATAATGCGGATTGGCTCCGCTGTGGGGAACTTGTGTCAATCACATGTGTAGGATTATTAACATAATGTCTCAAAAAATATACATGAAAAACATCGTCCATACGCCTCAAAGAATCAGGCAAGGCTAGTCGATATGCCACTAGTCCTTTCTTTTCCACAAATTCAAAAGGCCCCACAAACCTAGGAGAGATTTTAGCTCCCTTCCCAAACTTGATCGAACTCTTGTGTAGTTTCACCCGTAGGAAAAATTGGTCACCAACTTCATAATGGCGGTTAACGCGATGCACATCAACATGACTCTTATGTCGATCTTGCGCCTCTTTAATCCTTTGTCTTATCATTTTCATTTGTTCTTCCATATCTTGGATTTCTTTTGGTCCTACCAGGGCCCTATCCTCAAGTCGATCCCAACTCAAAGGCATTCGACACGGTCACCCGTAAAGGAACTCAAACGGTGCCATATTAATGGTACTTTGATAGTTGTTGTATGCAAACTCTACCAGTGGCAAGAACTATTTCCAACATTTATGTTGGTCCATTACATACATACGCAACATATCTTCCAAAATTTGGTTTGTTCTTTCTGTCTTCCCGTCGGTCTCAGGGTGAGATGTTGTACTAAAGTTCAGTTGTGTTCCTAAGGCCTCTTGTAAACTGGTCCAAAAACATCTTGTAAACACCGATCCTCTACCAGATATTATCCTTTTTGGCATGCCATGTGATCTCACAATCTCGCTGATAAAAAATCTAGCTATATTTGGCACCTGATACGTCATACGCACAAGAAAAAAATGTGCACTCTTCATCAGAGTTTAAACTACCATGAAATTCGAGTCATGGCTCCTTTCCGTCAATGACAACCCAACAATAAAGTCCATCGAAATGACCTCCCATTTCAATTCCAGAATAACATGTGGATGTAGTAATCCTGTCGGATGTCTATGTTCATCTTTCACTTGCTGACATTCTAGACATCGTGCCACTTAACTAACTATGTATGCCTTCATTCCTCTTCAGAAGAATAAAGTATTAAGGTCTTCCCTCATCTTCGTGACTCCTAGATGAGCCATGTACACTGCGCGATGCACTTCACTCAAGATTGAAATTTTTAATTCATCATTAGGAAGTATGTAAATTCTGTTGTTATACCTGAACAATCTGTCATTGTCCAATGTATAACCTTCAAACCTTGGTACCATCATGGTGTCTTGACCGATATTTTCCTTAACCTCTTTATACCAGTCATGGTCGATCTGTATAGTTAGAATCTTTTCTCGAATATTCATTTGAAGAGGTATCATCGAGAATATGCATGGTCTCTGACTCAACTCATCTACCACTTTGTTCACCATTCCTTTAATGTACGTAATCTCAAAATAATATTCACTAAGTAATTATGACTAATGCCTTTTCCACGCGTTCAAGTCACTCTGCATAAATATGTGTTGCAATCCACAGTGATATGTTTTTAGTTCAAATTTCCGACCAATCAGATAGTGTCTCCATACTCACAAGGCATACTCAATGGACAATAACTCCAAATCATGTATTGTATATTTTTCCTCATGCTTTCTTAATTTCCTTGAGATGTAGGTGATCACTCGATCATCTTGCATCAATACTTCCCCTAAACCTTCCTTGGAAACATCTGTGCATACCAAGAAATCCCTGTCCATGTCGGGGACTTTTAGTATGGACGTTGTCGTCAATAAATCCTTGAGCCTTTGAAATTCTCCTGTGCATTTCTCGGTCCATACAAACTTCTTGTTTTTCTTCTTCAATTCTGTGATTGGATTTGCTATCTTCGAAAAACCTTCGACGAACCATCGGTAATATCCTGCTAAAACCATAAAGTTGCATACTTCTGGTACATTTTTCGGCGTAGGACATTCTATAATATCCTCTACCTTCGCTAGATCTACAGTGATTCCTTTGACAGATATAATATTCCCTAAGTAATGAATCCTTGATTTGTAGAAGGAGCATTTCGACAGTTTCCTGTATAGCTTGTTTTCTTGTAAACACTGTAGTACCCATCTTAAATGTTCATCATGTTCTTTTTTCGTCTGAGAATATATCAGTATGTCATCAATGAATACTTGAACAAACTTGTCCAAGTATTCATGGAACACCCAATTCATCAAACTCATGAACACCCCCGGGGCATTTGTCAGTCCAAACGGTAAAACGGTAAACTCGTAATATTTAAACCTAGTCTTGAAAGAGGTCTTAGGAATGTATTCCTCTTTAATTCATAACTGGTGATAACCTGATCTCAAGTCGATATTTGAAAACACTATCGCACCTTTCATTTTATCAAACAAATCATCTATTGTTGGCAACAGATATTGGTTCTTGATCGTCGCCTTGTTCAATTGATGGTAGTGAATATAGAGTCTCCATGACCCATCCTTCTTTTTGATGAAAATAACAGGCGCACCCCAAGGTGACACACTTGGATGTATAAGCCACAAGTCCAACAACTCCTTCAATTTCATTTTCAACTCCTTTAACTAAGGCATTGACATCCGATAAGGTGCTCTTGCTATCGGTTCAGTTCCAAGTTTCAAGTCAATTTTAAAATCCAATTCTCTTTCAAGAGGAAAACCTGGTAACTCTTCTGGAAACATGTCAGCAAACTCTCGTACTACCAGAAGGTTTTCTAATCCTTCCTCCTCGCCCCTTTCGTTTAGTGCTAATATTGCATATAACGTACATCCTTTGCGCATGCTCTTATACAACTGTAGGGAATAAATGAACCTCAAGGACACTCCCTGGTTTCTTCCTACGATCACTTTTATTTGTCCCTCATCATTGGTCAAACTCAACCATTTCATCTTACAGTTGAGTATTTCATCATGCGATTCCAACCAGTCCATACAGATCACGATTTCATACAATCCTAAGATCGTGAAATATAGGTCGGACTTCATTATGAAATCTCCCAAGTTAATGTGGCAACCCGTAACCCTTCCTTCAACCTTCTCTTTGGCACCCGAAGCCATTTCTACATATATAAACTCATCCTATTCGACTGCCTTTACCTTAATTATTTTTAGCGCTGCACTAGAAATAAATCTCTCTATAGCACTAGGATCTATCAAAATGCTAAAATTTTGGTCGACGATGGTACCTGACGTCTCGAGAATAGTAGACTGGTGCTCAGCCTGGAGGTTATTCATCACTGCATGAATCTTGTGGGCCTTCCCCAAATCTCCAACTGTAGTGTGTATAGTTGACCCGACTTCTCTGGCCCTCTCAACCAGACAGTCTCACTGGTAATGTGGCTCTCCAAATGTCTAGCATTCCGTCTTTGGTACCTGAAGTAGAAGTTGTTTTCCTTCTTGCCTGAGATCCTGGACTGTTCGGTTGAACAAGCCTAAACTGCTATTGTTGCAGGTGAGGCTGTTGTTGATGCGGTGGTCCTCTGTAGGGAGTCCTCTGCTGAAGATTCGTTCATCGTGGTGTCGTGAACGTGGATCCTCTCGACGTATCTTGATACCCTGATGTATGTCTGAATGGTGTCTTATGCAGCAAAGCACCTGATGTCGTCTATCCAGTCGGTCTTGCAAGATGTAACATCTCGCTCTTGCGAGCACATGTTATCGACTTATTCTTTGAGGACACTTGCATGCAAGTGATCCGGTTATAGTACATGGTTATTTTTTTTTCATATGGATTCTTATGATGATGTTGATGGATTACGATTTAATGTTATTTGATATATGTGTATTGACAGATGCTATTGACGATTTTTCCCTGAGTGTGCATGACATTGACAGAGTGTGGATGTTGAAGGAATCAATTGACCTCCTTGGATTCCAGATTGAGTCAGGGAGTGGATTGCATTGGTTTGAGTATTTCATTTATGTATGTGTGACACATGATCGATTATAGTATGATATTTTATATGGATCATTGACAATGTTTCATTGATGGATGCAGGCTAACAATTGCTTGCTAATCTTACTCACATAACGAGTAAAGGGGCCATGCACATAGACCAAATATTGAGGGAGAGGTGTGACAGAGTCCATGTCGCAGCCTACTAGCACTCTTGTCATGGCTCGAATTTTAGGTTAACGATTACCTAGTTCAATAGGTCCATGATGTCGCAAGGGAAAACTAAGAAAGTCACTCACGAAGATTCTAGGGGGAATGCAATAAGGCGGGGTCCTTATTCCTTAGAGGCCCTTAGTCTCTCACAAGGTCACCCGAATAGAGTGTTGACTCCAAGGGTTGGAAAACTACCAAAACCATTCAAAGGCGAGTGGCACCCTTGGAGCACAGAGTGCATCTTGAAGGGCACATCGTGGAAATAAAACTTAAGTCAATGAATCTAGGTGGCCTAGAAATCCTTGAGCAAATAATTAAACCTTGTAAAATATTTAAGCATTGTTGGCTTTAATTAATTAATTAAGGATTAAAATTATTAATTGTGAATCCCCAAAGAAAATTCTAAGCCTATTCAAAAATTAATCCTAAGTTGGTAAGAAGACTAAAACTAAATTATTAACTAAATCAAAATAGGAATGAGGTAAATCACTTTAAGAAATTAAGAAAAATAAAATAAACCTAAAGATTGACTTAATACACATATGTGCAAGAAAATACCAAATTGGAATTTAAGGTAAGAAAGGAATAAAGCTGAAAGAATGTGTACGCATAGAAAGGTATCTAGAGTCTAGCTAACACTAATCTAACTAGAAAAAGATTCCTATTTTAAATCAACTCAGATTTTATTTTTTTCAATAAGAAAAAAAGTCTTATATTAGTAAATATAAAAAGTTCCCTTACATAACCAAACTTTTGATAAACAAAGATTTAAGATCCCCAAAACAGAACTTATCTGAATTATGTTACAATAACTATGAGGAGTCATAAGATATTCCAGCCTTATAAATATAACCTTCTATGTATTTCATTGCCACTTACAAACAAACCAAAACAAAAAAAAGCGATTTTCCTTGTAACTAAAATCTTTTTCATATGAGCATCTTTTCAAAATTTTCAAAGCCTTATTCATTGGCCAAGGCATAATATAATCCATCCTCATCCAGGACTAGAGCTTCTTTGCATAGTTGATCTGCTTCTTTGTTGAAGGATCTGTATATGTGTTGTGCATTAAGCTGCAAAAAGTTTCCACTCAAAGCTCGAATTTTCATCATCCATGGTTGTAGAGAAGCCACCTGAAAATTGTTAGCATATTTAAACCAATCAATAATTACATTTGAGTCACCCATCACCTGTAATCTTGTAATATTTTTATAAGAAGCAAAAAATAAAATACTCCATAAAGCAAGTAGTTCTCCCCTTGAATTAGTCCCTTTGTCACAATTCATCTTAATTCTGAAAGTACCCTCTATAAGACATTTTAAAACAACTCCAGCCCCACATTTGGATCCCAAATATTGAGAAGCACCATAAAAAAATCCCCTTGCCAAATTATGGTCTATTAACGGAGGCATATCTACCCTGCATACCTTGGAAGAAGTTGTTCTTTTGGTTTCACCCAAATCCTGAAAGACATTGTTGCATACTCTACTCAGATTCGGCGAGGTGTCCTCAAATATGGTCAAGTTTCTAAGCTTCCATACCTCCCAACAAATGATACATGGGAGTTCTTTCCATATCTCTTCATTTTTAATCCATCTCTGCATACATCCATCAATCTGTTCACCTTTCCAACATGCTGAAAATTTTATGACCTTTTTAATATTAGCCCAAACTTTTAGAGTAAAACTGCATTTCACAAACAGATGAAGAATGTTTTCTTCAGCTTCCCCACACATAACACATCTGCTAGGCCCAATGAATCCTTTATTGACCAGATTCTCCCAGGTAATAATTCTCTTTTCGAGCATAATCCAGATAAATAGTTTTACTTTAAGTGGGATCTACCATCTCCAGAGATCTGTAAAACATAACTTTTTTTCCCCAACCACATTCTCTAGTAGTTGTACTTCATATGATTTTTTTGCACTGACCTGCCCAACCTTTGTGTCCCAAGACCAGATTAGAATATCCTTTTCATTATTCAGTTCAAAATAGAAACCTATAAGCCCCTTTAAAAAAAGAGTCTGTTCTTCTTTTAGTGCCCCCACCAATCCCAAAATCTCATCATTCTTCCATCTAGTATGGCTTCTATTCTCCATGTTGCTTGTCCTTGCTTGTGCCAGAAAATTTATACCGCTTTTCTTCAAAACCAAAAGAAGTTACTCAAAAAGATATAATAAGAATGAGCTCCAATTGGGTCTACTCCAATCCTAATATCTTCCCCATTACCTGGTTTCCACACCAGCCAATCCTAGAGGATATCAAAAGAAGAGGTTAGAACATGCCAAATATTTGATGCACCATTCCCGTTTTTCTTTCCTTCTCTGAACCACTCAGCAAAAAAGTTCTTCTTAATTTATTTTTTAAAGATTACTTCATGCCACAGCCTAGAATCTCCATAAGTTTTTAGTCACTAAAGATTTTCCAAAGGAGTAAATATTTTTTATACACCATCCACCATATTTTTTAGGCATTGCTAACTTTTGCCAGTTTATCATATGCACACCTTCTTTTAGTTTTTTACCTAACCATAAAAAACTGAACATTCTCTTTCTGATAGTGTTTAGAGTGCTTTTAGGAATTTTTCCTACAGAAAGCCAATGCACAAGAATGTTCTCAAGAACCACTTTTACAAGAGTCAACCTTTCCCCTAGAAAAAGTAATCTATGGCTCCAATTGGATATTCTTTTTTCAAATTTATTTTCCAGTCAAATCCTGTCAACCTTAGTATAACAATTTGGCTTTAAAAAACATCCAAGGTACTTAAAGCCTACTTCTACTGGTTTTACCTCATGTTTAGTTCTAATTGATGTCAATCCGAGTTCAATTTAATGTCAACCCGGGAAGGTAAACTTAGAAGCGCTACCTAAAATATATAGATCTAGAAAGATTCAACTACCTAAAGGAGGGTTTGATGTAGCAGGAGCCAATACTCTTTTACAAGAGATTGTTCTTTGGTTCCTTCTCACGAGGGTTTGATGTAGCAGGAGCCAATACTCTTTTACAAGAGATTGCACTTTGGTTCCTTCTCACTTAAACACCTCTGCAATTTAAACAAATCTACCTACTAAAAACATAGTGCTTATGTCTGCCTGAGATTCTAATCCCCTTACAAGGACTCAACTCACAGAATCTCTTACACACACTAAAATATGTTATCTAATTCCTAAGATTCGTTGGAAACTCCAGTCCCCTTACAAGGACTCAACTCACAAAGTCTCGTTCAAATCAATCATACTTGAAATCAAATAAAAACATAAATTAAACTATACCTAAAATAAGCAAATCAACATGCAAGTGAGGCCATGGGGGCCCTCCATAACTCCACAAGAACACATCTTCAAAGGAGACTCAGATGTAGAAGCAAAATCGAAGTATGATTCTGTATTTCAAAATGTCCATTACAAACTAACTCTAAGATTACAACTCTCTCTAATTCTAAGATTACAAACTTCAGGATTACAAATGGAGGAGATTGTACTCCTATTTATACACTGGGATGAGTAACAAACTCATAAATGTGATCCACTAATCTCTCTTTAGTTCCATACATCTCTCAACCATCTAGACACATAACCCTCTTTTGTCCTTGATCTTCTCCATGAGATCCATGATATCCTCCATGATTTTCTCAATAATCTCTCCATGATCTCCTCAAATTCGAATTTGAACATAGAGTGCCACATAAAGGTGTCTTGGAAGCTTCCTTGGAACCTATAAATGTCACAAAAACAATCCACTTTCCATATATGAAGTAAAATATATTATTTTCTAATATTTAATCAAGAATTTCTCTTAAAAATGCTTTAAAATAAATAATATTTGGAAAATATAAATGAGACCCATTAATGGTGAACAATAGGGAAAATGAAGTGACATGGTGGTGAATAATGAGTGATATAATGGAAGCATAGGTGAAAAATGTATGGTAATGAGTGATATTTGTATG
>ML801231.1:403308-419338 GCA_009831015.1 Picea engelmannii | reverse complement strand
TATAGGCAAAGATATTGATGATTGTTTCTTTCTTGACCATGATACCAGGCACTCACCCAAGTAGAAATTTTCTCCACTTGTACTTATTCTATCATCAATGCAACCTGCCTAATCTGCATTTGTGTAGCCAACAAGAGATATATCATTCCCTTTTGGATACCATAATCCAAACTCTTTTGAAACTTTGAGATATTTGAATATTCTCTTCACTGCCATGACATGTGATTCCTTTAGTGTTGCTTGAAACCTTGAAACTTGTTTATCTACTTGCATCACATATGGTATAGACGTTGTCACATATAGTAAGTTATCAATCATTGATATGTATAGTATTTGGTCTACATCCTTAGAATCATCATCCTTACTTAGCTTGCAATTGGTTTGCATAGGAGTACTTACTAGTTTGCAATATTCCATTCCAAACTTCTTTATCATTTCTCTGATATACTTGGTTTGAGAGATGAATATACCTTTATCATTCTAACATATCTATAATCCCAAAAAGAAGGTTAACTCGCCAAGTACGGACATCACAAACTCGTTCTACATGTCTTTGGAAAACTTTTCACTCATCTTGTCATCATCACTTCCGAATTTATTGTCATCTACATAAACTTCAATTAGAAATATACTATCTCGATCCACTTTTATGTAGAGATTATTGTCTGCATTGTCTTTCATAAACCCTTGTTTTTGTAGATACCTGTGCAGTCTTGAATACCACACTCTATGGGCATACTTGAATCCATATAATGATTTCTTCAACATGTAGGCATAACCTTCCTTTTCTAACAATAAAAATCCTTCTGGTTGCTTGATGCATATTTCTTCTTCTAAATTTCCATCTAGAAAGGTTGACTTTACATCCATCTGATATACCTTGATATTTTTGGAACATGCATAAGCTAGGATCAATCTTATTGCTTCGATTCTAGCAACTAGGGAAAATGTCTCTTCAAAATCTATACCTTCAACCTGATTGTATCCTTTACATACCAATATTGCTTTGTTCCTGGTAACCTGTCCATCCTCATTCAATTTGTTTCTAAATACCCACTTTGTACCAATCACATTCTTGTTCTTCGGCCTTGGAACCAATTCCCATTTGTCATTATTTTCTATATGATCCAATACTTTATCCATAACTTTGATCCAATGTTCATCTTTGTTGGCTTCTTCAAAAATGTTTGGCTCAATTGTGGATAGCAGTGCTAGGTGTTTTTGTTTAGGTGAACAAATTCTTCTTCAGGTTTCAACTCCTGCATCTTTATTCCCAATAATTTGTTCTATTGGATGATTCTTCTACACTCATCTGCTAGGTTTGTTTGGAGGTACCTAAAGATGTTGTTGCTCATCTTCCTCTTTCTCTACTTCTAGTTTCTCTTGTGCTTCTTCCTCTTATACTTCATCTTCCTTCAAATCTACTCTATGATCATGTTCCATCAAATCTTCACTTCCTTCTTTTATATTTTGTATATTTGTCTCATCAATCGTCACATTGCTGCTTTCCACTATTTTGTTGAGTCTTAGATTGAATCATTTGTATGCTTTTCTTTTTCTTTAGTACCCAACTAGTATGCCTTTATCAACTCGAGAATCAAATTTTCCAATCCTTCCATATTCTCTTTTGATATAGAATTTTCTTCCAAACACTCTAAAATGATTCACATTTTCTAGTCTTCCTTTCCATAGCTCATGGGGAGTCCTATCACTGTTATTTTTTAGCATTCCTTTGTTCTGGATGTGAATTGTTGTATGCATTGTCTGCACCCAAAACATGCCACCTAACTTAGAATCTTTCAACATTGTTTGAGCCATTTCATGTACTATCTTTTTCTTTCGTTCAATGACTCCATTCTGTTGTGGTGTCCTGGATGCTAAGAATTGTCTCTTTATTCCATGTTCACTGCAAAAATCCATGAATTCCTTTGATGTTAATTCTCCTCCATTGTCCGATCTTATACATTTGATTTTTGAATCCAATTCAGTTTCAACCATTTCTTTGTATGTCTTGAATTTTTCAACCGCCTTTAATTTCTTCCTAAGAAAGTTAATTGTAGGCATTCTAGTGTAATCATCAATAAGTAGCATGAAGTATTATTCACCTTTTAGTCCCTTTGTCTTCATTGGTCCACATAGATCAGTGTGAAAAATCTCCAATGGTTTTGTTGTATTGTGCTCTTTTGTCTTGAACTTAGTCCTAGTTTGTTTTCCCTATAAGCATCGTTTACATAGAGTATATGTTGGCCTTGAAATCATAGACATTTATCTTACTACTTCCTTTCTATTGAACTTGACCACATTATCGAAGTTCATGTGACCCATTCTTTTGTTCCATAACCAACTTTCATCTTCCTTTCTTAAGCAACATCTTTCCTTTCCAATTTCATTTAGTACATATATGTTGATTGGAGTTCTTGCAGCTGTAACCACCAACTAGTTTGATCTTTCTTTCCTTATTTCACACTTTTCGGAGTCAAACAAGAGTTTGTGTCCTTGGTCACACATTTAACTTACATTTAGTATATTGTTATTCATGTCTTTGACTAGTATAACATTTTCTACCCTGGCATCCTTGCTTCCAAGCTTGATTGTGCATCTTCCTATAATTATGGTTGAGTTGTCATTCCCAAATGAAACCAATCCATCTCTTTCATTCTTCAATGTTAGAAACTTGTCCCTATATCCTATCATATGCCTTGAACATCCATTGTCAACATACCATTCATGTATTTTATGTTGATCTTGTAGAGAGCATGCATTCTTAAGTGTTGAATTGATCTTGCTTCCTTATACATATCCTTTGAGGTTCTTGCTTACGACTATTGATATTCTTCTTTGGTTCCCTTGGAGGAATAATCAGTCTACAATCTTTGGCCATATGACCAAAATTGTTGCATTTGTAGCATTCTACTTCGTCACTCAAGGATTCAAATCTATTGCAGTTTCTTCTTTGTGCTTCATGAGATTTTCTTGGATAACCATTTCTTGTGTAGCATTCATAGTTTTGTATGTTCTTGGTATTGGCTCTACAATTCATAGCTTTGTGCCAAAATTATTACATGAATAACATAAACCAAGAAAAAGAGTTTGATACCCGGGTGTAGGGGATCTCCTTAATGGTGTTGATCTTCTTAATCCTTCTTCGTCTTGAGGTCTTCTTATAGTTGGTTGTTGTTGATTTTGACTTATGAATATTCTAGGTGGTTCGGTGTCTCTGTAATATTCTTCTTGGATCTTGTTTTCTTCTTCCTTCTTAGGGGAGCCTCTGACTGCTTCTACATAGTTTCTTGTTCTATTGTTTTGGAACTTCATACTTTTTATGCATGCATATGATTGCATCTTATTCCAGATCTATCATAGTTCTTGAAATATTGTAACTTCGAATAATATTATACCTAAAAGGGAATGTTGAATAATATTATTATATTATATTTATTAATTAGGCCCTATTGTACCTTTGTAAAAGTCGACCCTTTGTGCCTTGACAATTAAATGTAAATTAATAGGGTAAAGTGAAAGGTCGGATCAAACCTAATTTTAGCTTATCCAGACCACTATTTATAAGGGAGGCTAGCACCTCATTTGCACAATCACTACACTAGCTCTACAACTATAAAGAAGTGTGCAAGTCTTGGAGGAACTAGTACTGCAACAAAGTGTGACGCTGAGGGTTCTTGGTCTCTATCTTGGTATCTCTTGGTTAAGTAGTGCACTACTCTTCATAGTGAAGGAGTAGAGGAGGATATTTTGTTTGGTCTTTGGCATATCTATATTGAGGAAACTTTTGTTGGGTTTTCTCCCCCATGAGGGTTTCCCATGATAATTTGTGTGTCTCTATTGTTTTTGTGATTTCCTCTCTTTTAGTGATCTTATTTATGTAGATAATGTGATAAATCATTATAATAATAAATAAGAACAATAACTGCTAGCTATATAAGTAAAAAATTAACATGGTATCAGAGCATGCCTGATAGGGACCAATTCACAATCTATTTTTCAGTATTGCAGCTGCTATAGAATTATGGTTTCTGCATAAATTGTAAGTGTGGTATTTTACCTATTTAAGGAGGAAGTTGGGGGAAGTAAAAACATATAGGATTTCACCCTAGGAGGGCACATCTAGTCCCTGGATTAGAATTTTGAAATTTGAATTTTGAAATTTGAATTTTGAAAAAAATAGGGTTTCCTCATAAAACCTTAAGTTGCAGTTGCAGTTGCAATTGAAGTACCAGTTACAGTTGCAGTTGAAGTACAATTTATAGTTGCAGTTGCAGAATCAGTTGCATTTGTAGTATCAATTGCAGTTGCAGTGCTAGTTCCTTCGTGCTAGTTCTTTCATGCCAGTTGCAACACCAGTTGTAGTGCCAGCACCAGTTGTAGTGCCAGCACCAGTTGCAATACCAGTTGCTGTGAAATTTTTCGTGAAGTGTTGGGACTAATGTTTATTGTCCTAGTGCACCTTACCCTAGAAAATATATTCAGCTAACTTTAAGTTACAAGTTGAAGCACCTTTGAAGTTTGTTATTGCTTGTTGCTACTATCGAATGGTGCCACTACATGTTGTTACTATCAGAGGTATGTACTTACATATGTTCAAACTATATCATTATTATAAATTGTATTTGTAGGAGAAAGGATATTTTTTCTAAACAACAATCTTAGATCCAGAAGGATCTCAGATCCAACACATTTAGAGGAACAATGCACCCCAGGTTTGATTAATTTGATATGCATATATTTGTTATGGAATTATTTTGATCTTATGAACATCTAGGTTGTATTTTGATCTGTTGAAGTTATGACTATAATACTAATCATTGGTAAAAATTAAATTCAAAGTATTCGTTGATTAAAGTTGAGATTATAGAGTTTATTCTCTAACCCAGTTTTCTGCCAAGAAAGCATATTATCTTAGTATAGAGGACATGTTGAAGAAAATATGTGTCATCTTGAGTGAAGGAGACTCAAAAGAAAAGAAACACAATTATTCTTGAGGGAAAGACTCCAGGTTCCAAGTTTGATTGATTAAATTAATAAGATTAAAATTTACACATATCAAGTTTGATAATTGCTAAACACTATAGGTGTGATAGCTATCTTTGAAAAGTTTTATTATTGAATACTTGGTAGCATGTGAGAACTATTGAGATAAATGCTTATGGTAATCATTTACTAGATATAACTAACATCTCCTCTAGTAGAAACTTTGTGTTTTGTTTCCAGGTTACCATGGAGGAATGATTGATCACAACATTAGAAGAGTGTTTCTCTAATTCCTTATTATTGTATTTATTACTTTTTACCCTTGTTTCAGGAAGGTCACAAGTGATATCTCTAAAGGAGATATTGTGACAATTGTTCTTCCTACTATTATAGTATTATTATAAAGAGTATTATTCTTGTCTATTGTTTCTCTCTAGTTGTTCTTGTTTTGGGCAAGTCACGGGTGATAACCCTGAAGGGAGATATAGCGACAAATTCAGGAGGAAACATATTATATGAGGCATGGAGAAGACTATACAAGTTGTATAGATGACCGTATACATCCATGTACTAAAGAAGAAGAAGAAGAAGCTACCTTTTCTAGATACACAACATCTCATATGAAGACAGAACATGAGGAGCAGAAGGCTCCAAAGATGACCAAACATTAGAATAGAAATCACTGTAGACTTGGTCAATGGATAATGAAGCCACCTTGAAAGGAAGAAGAATTCATTTGAAGTCTGAATCATCTTTTCATATTAATACTTGGTATTCAAACACAAAGTATATACTGCAAAGACTATGAATTTTTTGTAGACTCAGAAGAAATCAAGACTCAGAGTAAGCTTGATCTCAGAAAGGATCAGATGGGGAAAAGAGACATCTTCTAGGACTGGAAGACAGATGCCATAAGTTAAGAATATTATATCGTAGCTTCATATACCTCTAGGAGACATGAAATATCCTAAGAATATTCCCTTGTTTTAATGACAGAGGAGGAAGCCAATCAAAAGGATTGGGATATCGATTTTTCCTTGAGACTAGAAGGGAAGTCAGTGGTCACTTCCAAGATGGATCTAACAGATCAAGCATGTTGCATATAACAATATAAATATGTACAAAGCTTGATTTGTGTCCATGGGATTCTCCCAGCAAGAGGGAGAATACTATGACAAGAAACTTTCTCCAGTAATTGAAGAAATAATTTCAATGTTCGTGAAGACATCCAAAACAACCATAATTATGATACAATATGAGATTCTAAGGGAGCATTCCCTATATTTGAGTTTGAGTTTCATCCATGAAAAAAAAAGCTACCTTCAATATCATCCACTCTCAGTTTTAGATGAAGTTGTTGCCATGATAGAATAGAGGATCTACTCTCAAAGTTCAACAACTAAAATGAGAATAGAGCAGTGATTCTGAGCTTCAGACATTGTAGCTGCAAGTGCAAAGTCTCGATTCCAGAAGGAACAGTTGTAGAAAAAGTAGAGGACATATTCTCAAGAAGTGAGATGAATAGTGCTTTGCAAAAATCACATAGAAGCAACACATGATTATGCAGATTGAGTTGTAGTTGAGCAAGTGTACTAGGTTGGTACAATATAATGTGAAAATTTGGTTTCAAAGTACAAGGAAGGAAGACTCATGTTTGCAAGTTGAAGAAGGATTTGTACGGTTTGAAGTAAGCTCCAAGAGCTTGGTATGGCAAGATTGATAGTTTTTTGATGAGCTTGGTATTTACCAAGAGTAAAGATGATCCAAATATTTACTTCAAGATTGTGGATGATGGATTAGTTATATTGCTACTATATGTGGATGACTTATTCTTGACAGAGGAAGAAAACATCATCACAGATTGTAAGAAGAAGATTTTTCATTGAATTTGAAATGAGGACCTAGGCCTGATGCACTATTTCTTTGGTCTTGAAGTATGGCAGAGCCCATAAGAGATTTTCCTTAATCAAGGAAAGTATGTTGTGGAAATTCTGAAGAGATTCAACATGATGTACTGTAGATCCATGTCCACTCCTATGGAGATGAATATGAAGTTATTGGTTGATACTTTATCATAAATAGTTCATGTTACTCTATATAGATAGATGATTGGTTCATTGACATATCTAACGAATACCAGACCAAATATATGTTTTTTCTTTAACACCTTGAGTCGGTATCTGGTGGAACGCAAACGTGTTCACCTTATAGCTACAAAGCATGTGATAAGATACCTTAAGGGTACTTTGGACTATGGCCTTTGTTATATTGGAGATTGTGACTTCAAATTGTATGGCTACGCTGATTCAGATTGGGCTGGAAGTGCTTCAGAAATAAAAATCACTTCACGATGTTGTTTCAGTTTTAGGTCAGCCATGACTTCATGGAAAAGTCGGAAGAAATCCAATACTTCTCTCAGTATGGCATAAGTGGAGTACATTGCAGCATGCTTCGCTAGTTATGAAGCCATATGGATTTAGAAGTTGTTGGCAGGTCTATATGACCTAGAGATGGATGATACCGTGATCTTTTGTGATAACCAGAGTTGCAAAAATATGATAGAGAACCCAATGTTCCACGATAGGATTAAACATATTGAGAGATGATATCACTACATTTGTGACATGGTGTGGAAGGGAGTTGTAAATCTCTAGTACGTTGGCACAGATGAGCAGCTTGCAGATGTGTTAACTAAGCCTTTGTCTCATATGAAGTTTGAGTATTTCTGAGACAAGCTTGGTGTAGTTCAAAAGGACCTATGATGCCGATGCATGCTCCCCTCACAACCCGTAGGTCGAAAAGTCCACGTCAGCACAGGATCTTTCCTCTTCTACTGGCCCGAAGAGCTTCGTAATGGATCTTTTATTTCCCTATCAGGAAATCTGCACCCACAACAAACTCTCATGGGATCCCCTCTTTACACTTGGGAGATTGGATTTCGCAACTTTGTGAATCCAATGGTCAAGCATTGGTCTCTTGAATCCTCGAAACCCGATTTCAGTCAACGTTGACCTTTCTCTTCCCTTTCGGTATTTTCCCTATCGCGATTTCGACGATCGCGATGTCGAGTAACTTGCTTCCCCGACTCCCGAATCCCGATTAGCCGAAACTCTGATACACGCGCGAGTTTGAATTTTTAATGCTACCTCAATCCTGTTGGGACTTCGGACTTCACAATATCATGAATCCTAATGCAATGAGTTTGGGACTTTACTCCACAATTTTTCGAAACAGCGTGCCACCTGTCCACCTCGCTGACTCCTCCGTGGCCCACACAATCCTCTTGGCTTTCGGGACTTCACACTTCGGGATATCGCGATTCCCATTGCAATGTTTACGGGACTTCCACCCACGAAAACCCGATATAGAATTCCACATGTAGATCCAATGGCCCATGCTACCTTGGATCAACAGTCTTTCCCCTCCTGAGCTTTGAACCTTTCGACGCTTTTGTCGTAACCAATATGCTTCTCCGTGAGATCTAACAGCTCACGGGACTTCACGAGTCCTCCTCAGAGAATTTCGACCGTCTGTTTCTTCTTCTGAGAACTTCCTGGGTTTGACGTCGCTACGCCTTCTCACCAACTTCAAAGTACTTGGTATTTTCTCCTGCCTTCAACGAACTTTGAAGATTTCAATTCCCTCTGAACTACCTCTGCCTCTGAACCTTTCATAGAATCGTTGCTCCCACTCCTTGCGGCAACTCTTCAACTTTCAAGTGTTTGAATTCATTCGACCCTGCGCACACCTGCGGCAGCAGTCTCTAAGTTCTTCACTCAGGTTCGCAACGCTGAGACTGTTATTCGGCCTGCGCACTCCTTGCACAGATCCTGTGCCTTGACTGCACTTCTATGGAAGTGAGAACAAAAGCTATCTCTCTTGAGTTTCCAGAGACAAACCTCTGAACACCTTGTCGACGCACTCCTTGCGGACACTTCAACTGCACTCCTTGCACGAACTTATGCTCAGATAGAGAAACAATTGAAACTCATTTTGTTACCCTTTCCTCTCAGATTTCAAACTTTCAACAAGAAATCATTCATACATAGCATAAAAGCAATTGCATGACAAAAAGAGTAAAACATTCATGAGCATAACCTTCAAAGATGCATACACAGAGAATATATGAACACCATGAGTCTGAATCACAGCTTTCTTTGTATTAATTTAGAACTTCTATACATGGAGTCTACTACACAGCTCTCTGCTTCTCCTCTATGCTCTTCTTCATCTAATGTTACAATACACAATGAGGGTGTCTATATCTCGTTTCCCTCTTGCGCTCTAAAACTGTCTAATCTAGAATTGAATTCTACCTACCTTACATTAACTATCATAAATGCATTTTATCTACTAAGGATGAGAGAAAATTTCTCAAGGTCCGTTTACATTATACAAGTGTGCTTCTTCTTAATGGATTCATTTAATATTGTGCATCAACTTCAAGGAAATTTCAAAATTTGCGCTGGCACTTGTCCAGCTATCTTCTGCTTCCTCACTGGCTCGCTTGATGTTGGCGTTGCTCCTGCATCAACCTCCCTTGAAAGGGGGAGTGATGTTGATGATACTATGGTATCCTGACCAACAACAAGTAGCTCAATTAGGATTTTATATCCTAAGGGAATGATCATCCCTAGGCAGATCTCAAAGTTCTGGTAAGGAGGCTCTATCAGAGTACCTATGCATGTATATGCCAATTATGGTCAGCAGTGGTAGCTTAGTTAGGATTCTATATTCTAGGGAATCTTATGATTTCTGGGCAGATCATTAAGGTCCAGTAAGGACGGTCTGTTAGAGTACCACACATGTTGTTGTTGATGTGTCGGCCTCATTCTCGTGCCACATATTGATGTTGATGTTCTAGCTTCATGTTGTTAATGATGTTGTTTCTCCAGCTTCGTGCTATTGATTTTGTTGCTCTAGATTTGTGATGTTGATAATGTTGATGTTATAGCTTCATGTTGATGATGATGATGATGTTACTCTAGCTCCATGTTGCAGATGATGATGATGTTTAGTTTCTACTGATGTTGATGATGAGAAAAAGAACTTTTAATGATCTATAGATATGACTGACAATGTTCCCGGTGTTGATGACGATGTCCCCTCCTATTGATGATGTATTGAGTCCATTCAGTTGTTATTGATGTTATCAGTAGAATTACCTTCTTGTTAAGGTGGAGTGTTGAAATATTGTAACTTTGAAGAATATTCTACCTAAAATGGAATGTTGAATAATATTATTATATTATATTTATTAATTAGACCCTATTGTGTCCTTGTAAAAGTCGACCCTTTTGTTCCTTGAAAATTAAATGTAAATTAAGAGGGTAAAGTGACACGTCAGCTCAAACCTAATTTTAGGCTGGCCATACCACTATTTATAAGGGAGGCTAAAACCTCATTTTCACACTCACTATACTAGCTCTGCAGTTATGAAGAAGTGCACAAGTCTTCGAGGAACTACTACTACAGCGAATTGTGATGTCAAGGAGGGTTCTTGGTCTGTGTCTTGGTATCTCTTGGTTAATTAGTGTGCTACTCTTCCTAGTGAAGGAGTAGAGGAGGATATTTTGTTCAGTCTTTGGTCTATCTATACTGAGGATGTTTTTGTTGGGTTTTCTCCCCCATGAGGTTTTCCCGGGATAATTTGTGTGTCTCTATTGTTTTTGTGATTTCCTCTCTTCTAGTGATATTATTTATCTAGATAATGTGATAAATTATTATAATAATAAAGAAGAATCATAATTGTTAGATGTATAAGTAAAAGATTAACAATAGTATTCCCTTTGATTGTTAATGATCTCATCCAATATTTTGGTGTTGTTCTACTTCATGTCCTTCTTCTGAAGATCTTTTCTTAGAGTGACTATGTATGATTCCAAGCCTTCAATCATCTTGTCTTTTTCATATAGTTGACCTATGAGTGCTTCTTCAATTCTTTTGTCTTAGTCTACCTGAATTTTTAACTTCGTGATCATATGTTCAACTTATTCTAAGTTGGAATTTTGAGATCTTTATTTCCTCTTTAGTCCTGTCTTGAGTGACTTTTTTTTCTTTCTTTCACTCCTTAGATTGTCTATAGATTTGATTAGTTCTTCCCTAAGATCCATTTCTCCTTATTCTTCAGAATCTTCTTCAGAGTTCTCATAAGCCATAAAGAGAACATCTCTAGAGTCACTATCATTATCATCCTCTTCATCTGATGATGAATTGCCTTCTCTTAAGAAGAAAATTTTCTTTTGGAATTTCTTTTTATTTTTTCTCTTGTTTCCCTTTTTATATTTATTTTCTTTATTTGAAGTTTATTCTTCATCGTCCTTGTCTTTATTCTTAAGAGCACATTTATTAGCAAAATGACCAATACCACCACAATTAAAACATTTCAATGGAAGCATACCTTTGTATTTACTGGTTCCTCTTTGCAACTTTCTTACAAAGTTTACCATTTCTTCATCTTCTTATGAATCATTGTTTCCACTACAATATGACTTTGGATTTTGTTTGCTCTTCTTCTTTGTCTTCTTGGATGATTTGAATGTTGCTTCCTTTGTGAGTGGGTTCTCCTGTTTTGTTCTAATTTCATAGGTGGTTAGTATCCCATGTAGCTCGTCCATTCTCAAGGTAGAGAGGTCCACTATTTATTATAAGGCTGAAATCTTGAATTCAAATATGATCAGAAGAGACCTTAGTACCTTCTAAACGATGATTGGTTCCTTCATTTCTTCTCCCAAACCTTTAACAATGTTTACTATTTCAACAACTCATAGGAGATAGGTTGCAATGTCTTTGTCTTCCTTCATATTCAATTATTCAAACTTAGCTCTGAATGTTTGGAGTTTATCTCCCTTGACCTTATCATGTCCTTCATAAATATTTTGAAGCTTATCCTAGAGATCATCTGTAGAAGTGAAATGCATAACCTTAACAAATACTGAACCAACAAGACTATTTAGAATAGTACCTCTAGACTTTGAGTTGTTTTCTTCGAGTTTATTTCCATCTTTTTCTATTGGGGGAGTGTCTGGTGCTTTGTGTCCATATACTATTGTTTGCCAAACATCATACCCTTGTGCCTATAAGAAGGCTTTCATTGTTATACTCTAGAATGCATAATTTTGTCTGTCAAATAATGGTGCTCGAATCTTAGTGTATTCCATGATCTCCTTCTATTGGTTAGACCGCTTCTTGAAGGACCTGCTCTGATACCAATTGTTGGAATATTGAGAGGGGGGGTGAATCAGTATTAGCACTTTTATTAATTTTAACCACAATGTATATTCTTCAACAATGTTCAGCAGTTTATCTTTAGCATTCAATATATCATCAATAGTATAATCATAAGTAGCATCACATGAACAATATCACATCAAGTACATAATATATCAGAATTTACGTGGAAACCCAAATGGGAGAAAACCATAGAATGATTTTCTTATATATCAAAATAATACATTCATTGGAAGCACCAACTTCCCAATTTTCTAACTGCAAGTGGAAGGAGGATACAACCCCCTATTCTCAGGCTCCAACCTGAAGGAATCTACAACTCACTAAATTCTTTGGATCCAACCAGAAGGAGGATACAACCCCCTAATTTCTTCAGCACCAACCGGAAGGTGGATACAACCACCTATCATTGCCTCGTCATGTTGCCCTGAAATATAAGTGTAGACCAATTGTCACTACCACAATCACTGCCACTACCATTGTCATTGTCATTACCACTATCACTACCACTGTCACATCAATTTTTCCTCCCTGACATTGTCATTGAATCCAATATCTGCCACATCAACCTGTAATTGATCATCAATAAAAAAAGTACCATACCATGCATCAATTGTATACCAACATGTGCATCAATAATGTATCAAAGGATATTCTAAACATAAACAATGAGTATCCAATCATATATCAAACCATGTACCATATACTAGAGAATAAATCATATGAAGAACCTGTACCATATACCATCAACATGCATAGAACTATACCATATTGTCAATGAAGTCCCTCAAAGAACCAATGCATGTCCCTCATGCATATGCCACCATGCACCAAGAGTATCCCTCAACCATGAACAACCATCTCAAAGATATGAATTATACCAACCATATCATATATTAAACAATATACAAGTGTGCTCCTCACTCAACCATGTAGCCAAGTTGGACCATAACCATGTGTCAATACCAAACATGCTAAGTATGCCTCAAGCATACACCATATCATAATCAAGCATTACCTTCAAAACAAGTAGACAAACATATCAATACCTTTGTAGCTAACCCAAAACATTGTAATGTTGACCTGTAACTCCTCTTCTATCTTCAGGGACCTGGAACAAGGATATCCCAAAAACCTATCTTGTCCTCGCACGACTAAGACATCATGTCATGTAGGTCCTTGCATGACAACTATTCTGCAACCCGTGGGATCCTTGTGGGACACCCTATGCCTTACCAACGGGGATCAGATAACTTAGGGTTTCCTCATAAATCTCACTCTCCTCTACAATCCTAAGACTTGTACACTTTTCCTTCCTTCGCTACCTAATAAAATACCATCCCAATCTTAGCCAATAGACTACTAGTTCACAAGATAGATATTCAATGAGTGAGTGTGTGAGTGTACTTGTGTATGACTCCTTGAGGTGTATTTATACTATTGCTAGGTAACCTCTCTCCTTAATATTAGGGCTTCTAGATAATTCTTGTTACAACCACTTTACCCTTTCATTAAAGACTTGTAACCAACTAGGAGCTTCTTGAATATTATTTGGGGCTTCCATCTTCACAAGGGCATATCTCCCTAATCGTGAGGAACTACATGGCATACCGCATATCACCAAAAATGGAATGATGATTACTATCCATCTATGAGTGTCTTGTATGCCTTTATGATGTTTGTTGTGTCCATATTACTCAATCAACTCCGGGTACCAAAAACACATTACTGGGGCTTCTTCAAGGGTTGACAACAATGACAACCAATCTTTCAACACATCCATCTTGTTGAAATCTCATAGGGTCAAGGAAAAAGAGTTTTCATGGTTCATGGAGATCCAAACTAAAAAGAATGAAAATTTGGAAGCCAAATTTGTTTATTTGTATGGAATGGTCTCATATTTATCCAATGGCTTGCATCTTCATGGAGGAACCCTATGTTGGCTCGCTTGCACGCATCATCCCTAATGTTGGGGGTTTGGTGACCTAGGGTTCTTCCATAGTTGACCAACAAAAAACCCAAGGCGTTGACATATCAATCCTTAGTCAAAGACTAAAGAAGGTCTCACCCGAGATGCCATGAGAATCATAGAGACCATTTGGTCTTGTGTCAGTGATGAAGGTTTACTTACATAGGGAATCCATTTGGGATGAATTTCGTACATTCATCACAATAATATTAATAATTAACAACATGTAGCATTAATGCATACATTCATCAGACACATGATCAACACATTAAAGGACAAAAACAATTGTAGCTTACATTTTATTCATTTAACCAGTCACATACATAGACCAAGAGACCCATCAATTATAAAAAACAACACCCTGCGCTCTTATACGTTCTCATGGTAGTTCATTACAAGGTGTCATGTGCTTTCTTAGAGAATCTACATGTATTCCAAAAACCAGACTCATAAACATACTCTTACAACAACAATGATCGCAACAATAATAATCAACGATCAACTAACTAGTTAACTCTTTCTCTATCATCATTGCTCCCTTTTATTTTCTTCTATGTTCTAGTGTTCTGTCACTTTCAGTTCTACTCCACTCACTCTTTTGACTACCAATATCGCATGCTTATGCCACCCACATGAAATCCACATAGCATTTGTGGCGTTGTGGCAGTCTGAGCTAACTTGCTAGTTCATCCCTCAATTATTCCACGATCTCTTGTGCTTCCTGACTTAATCATTCAGGAATATTTCCTGAAGATTATCTTCTTGATTACGACGTGCATGTGGTATCTTCTTGATTTCTAGCACGCACGCCTCATGTCATCCACTACACAACTACTGGTGTGCATGAAAAACTATAGTGTGCGCACAACTATGTTTGTGTGCGCGCACAATCTTTATCCCAAAATTGTGGGTACCAACACCCTACAATCCTTGGTTCTCCCCTTGATAACACCATTGGATTATTTCGTACAAGGAATATATGGTAAAAGAAGAAGAGACCATGCAACAAGCTAAAGGTGACATGGAGATGGGATCAACTAAACAAGAACCCAATTATTAATTAGGCATTAAGAAAGAAGCCCCTAGTGGGCATTGAGGATTTTTTTTTTGTTAGCACAATTCATTAGACAATACACGAGTTGGGTCCATAGGTATACATATAGGACAATGGAAATAACATAATTGTTAGGCAACAATTTTGAGTTTTTAGGACATCTTGAAACTCTAGTATCAAACTTACTATATTTTTCTTTATATTAACTTGTTATACAATATAACTGTAATCAATCTTTAATACAAAATATGTTCATTTTTATTTAAAAAAAAAAATTGATATCCATCACCCTTCATCGATTTGCAATAAGTGAAAAAACTCAGACATATTAAACTAAATCCATAAAAAACATAAACCATTGCAAACCTATCTACTCTGTAAATATTCACCCCTTCTATTCCTAAACATACACATCATTACAGGAGCAAATTCAAGACCATTATCAACTCAAAATTGTAAATAAGCCAAACCTATCTACTCTATCAATCTTCACCCCTTCTATTCCTAAACATACACATAATGGGAGAAACTTCAAGGCCATGATCAACCCAAAATCGGCAGTGGACACTCTCTTCCATTTAGTCCCTAATAAATGAAAATGAAATGGTGACATTAATCTATTTGATGTAGTCTTCTATTAAAATATTTGCATAGGAAGGGCATCTTCATAATGTGAACTGCATAGAAGTCATTGTACCCACTAATACAATATTTAAATATTAGCACCTAATGGGGTGGTGGTCCTCCTACTTGAAGTTTCAATCACCATTACTTTTCCTTTCCAAAATCAT
>ML801231.1:359873-401992 GCA_009831015.1 Picea engelmannii | reverse complement strand
TAAAATCCATTTCTTTTCTTTATCTGGGGTGGGGGTAGATCCATCATAGCATCACCCACCAACTAATTAAGGCCATTATCGGTTGATCGAGCGAGTGTTCATTATTCCATCCATAAGCAATAGTGTTTAGGTGTTACGTATTTAGTGAAGGGAAGGACATTTTCCTTCTCATGGGGGGGGGGGGTTTATTTATCTCTCTATTGAATGAATTTACTCTGTTGATATTGAGGTTGATATTCCTGCTTCTGGATTTGGTTGGGCTTGTCACTGCTACCTTTTGTCTGAGTGTGTTGAAAAATCCAAATAAATGGATTTAAATGATTTCTTAAAGAATCGCATCCATAAATCTCAATAAAAAGAATAAAACTTTGACAAAATAACATTGCACAACTGAGAAGAAGGAAATGCCTTGTTATACTCCATTTTATAAAAGAAATTACAACAACATAATAAAAACACTATAATACTTGTGAGCACATTGTGTGTAACAATAAAATAGTTGTAGATTATGCAACAAGACAACACAACAACTATGTTTACATAAAAAAACTCACTACAACACACAAAGTGTACAAGACAATAAGTTGTAGATTCAATAAACACTCGATCCTTTCATTTTTTATAGCAACAAAACTGACTTTAAATACACACAACAACTACGTTGAGGACCAGTGCGATCGTTTAGGGAAAAAGAAACGTGGCTAACTAACTCAACAGTTGGAAAATTTAGTTTTACATTTGGAGTTTAGAAACAGTCCAGATGTCGTTTGAATGCCTAAAAACTAGACATCAGTTATTTCAATATCCCCCTTGATGTCAAGTTTTTTAATTCCCAACAATAGTCTAAGATTTTGTAATTTATCCTTTGGAAGAGCCTTAGTAAAAATATATGCTAGTTGATCTTCAGATCGACAAAATTCGAAAGAGATGAATTGTTGTTGTACAATATCTTGAATGAAATTATGTCGAATATTATTATGTGTGCTTTTGATGTGGAATACAGGATTCTTTGTCACGGAGATTGTGTTTGTCACAATAGACTTTGATGGTCTTATTGACTCTCATTCCCAAGTCTTCAAAAAGTATTTCCATTCAAATAGCTTGTGTACTTGTGATGATGTTGCAATATACTCTGCTTCAGTTGTAGATAGAGCAATAGTGGGTTGCTTTTTGTTGCTCCAAGAAATAATATTTCCTCCAAAGAGAAAAGCATATCCAGAAGTATTCTTTTGATCATCCAAGCTACCTGCCCAATCTACATATGTGTATGCTACAACATTGTAATCATTAGTAGCATTATAAAACAATCACCAGACTCACAACAAACATGATGTCTAGTCTAGTGAATGTCAGATAAATAAGACTACCAATCAAAGATCTATAAAGAGTGGCATGACAAAGTGGATTTTCATCTTCCTTCACCAATTTACTCCCAACAAATAAGGGAGTGCTCACAGGTTTACAACCTTGCATGTCAAACCTCTTCAACAATTCTTCGACATAGTTGGATTGACCAATGGATATACTTGTAGTTGTTTGTTTGATTTGTATACCCCAAAAATATTGCATTTCTCCTAAATTAGACATCTCAAATTCAGATTTCATTGCCTCTTTGAACTCCTTCACAAGTGAAAATGAGGTGCTCATAAATATTAAGTCATCTACATATAAGAAAACAATGATGAAATCTGATCCCACAACCATTTTGTACATGGTACTCTCAGAAGGACATTTATCAAAGCCATGATCCTGAAGATACTTATCAATTCTAGAGTACCAAGCTCTAGGGGCTTGTTTATGACCATAAAGAGTCTTTTTAAGCCTATAAACTTTATCTTCTTTACCTTTAGCAATGAAACCTTGGGGTTGTTCAACATAAACTTCTTCCTTCAAATATCCATTTAAGAAAGCAGATTTAACATCCATATGATAAATTGTTAACTTTAGTTGAGAGGCAATGGAAAGAAAAGTTTTTATAGTTTCAAGTCTTGCTACAGGAGCAAACGTTTCCTCATAGTCAATGCCTTCGTGTTGCACAAATCCTTTTGCAACTAAATGTGCCTTGTACTTTGAAATACTTCCATCCATATTAAATTTTAGCTTGTAAGTCCACTTTACTCCAACAGTGGATTTTCCATGAGGAAGATCAACTAGCTCCCATGTATCATTTTTTTCAATATGTGACATCTCATCCTCCATGGCTCATCATTGCAAGCTTCTTTAAAATTAAAAGGTTCAACATGGGAAAAAGAAAAAAGAGAAAAAATATCACCAACATACCTAGATGTCTCATATATCTCCTTCAAACTTCTTGTTTTTCTAGGAGGACTAGATGGAGGTGTTGCTTGTGTATCAACATGAGATCTTGCTATCAAAGAAGATGAAGATGCCTTTGATGGAGAATTCCTTGAAGTTGAGCCTACATTTCTTACAGTAGAGGGCTACGAAGATTGATCATTGTTATCAAAAATTAAATTTTCAATATGTTGAGTAATCACTTTATCTTCTCCTTCATTCTTGAGATAAACTACCCCTTCATCAAAGATCACATCTCTACTCACATAAAGATTATTAGTAAGTGGATCATAACACCTATAAGACTTGCTTTCTTCTGAATATCCAATGAAAATACATTTCACTGATTTTCCATCTAATTTATGTCTTTTTTCGTGCAGGAATATGAACAAAACATGTAGACCCAAAAAGTTTCAGATGAGAAATAGTTGGTTTTCTACAAAACCAAGCTTCATGAGGATTAGAATTTTTTACCATATTTGTAAGAATTTTGTTGAGGATATATGTAGTTGCATGGACTACATCTTTCCAATACCTGTTTGACAAACTCATTTCTTTCAACATACATCTAGCCATCTCTACAATTGTTTTGTTTTTCCTCTCTGCTACTCCATTGTGTTGAGTATATGCAGTGGTTAACTCCTTCTTGATGCCATGTAAGCTACAAAATTCTTTGAATTCATTGGAGGTGAATTCTCCATTTCGATCAATTCTCAAAACTTTCAAATAGTATCATGATTCCTTCTCAACAAGTGCTTTAAATTTTTGAAAGAAACTAAAATCTTGATACTTCTCACTTAAGAAATAGACCCAAGACATCCTTGAAAAATCATCTAGAAAGAGAAGAAAATACATATTCTTTCCAAGAAATAAAGTTTGCATGGGGCCAAAAATATCTGCATGTACTAAGACCAAAGGTTCACTTGCTTTAAAATGATGATGGGGAAATTTATCTCTGCGTTGCTTCCCTATTGCACAACCTTCACATATCTTATTATCTAGCTTTATGAATGAAGGAAAGCCTCTTACCAAGTTCTTCTTTTGCATGAAGGAAAAAGATCCAAAAGTAAGGTGCCCAAACCTCTTGTGCCATAACCAAGACTCGTCAACTGAGTCCTTCAAGCAAGCTACACTTGATTCCATACTTAACAAAAACATCCTGTTATCTGTCATAGAAACTTCAGTGACAAGGCCATTGTTGTTAAAAAATTTACAAAACTTTCCTTCAAAAATAATCTTGTAGTTTTTAAAATTTAACTACCCTATGCTAATCAAGTTATGCTTTAAACTTGGAACAAACAAAATATCATGTATATACATAATACTTTCATTCTTCACTTTTATGACCAGGGTACTTTATCCCTGTTATCATTGCCAAAATTTCTAGAAATGGATGAGAGTGCCATATATATTAAAACATCTAGTTTCATTGGTTAAGGTTTTGTAGCCTTTTCATTTGTAAATATTATAACATAAGTTAAACGGTTGGAGTTTTATAGCTTTCTATTCCTATATATTATAGGATTTAGGTTTAGCTGTTGAAAAGTTTTGTATTTTCATTATGTTTATTTGGTGAAATACTATATCTAAGCTTAGATATATTAATTGTTTTTTTATACACAACATGTTACATTATAAAATTACTTTTTTGGTTGTTTGTTGCCTTTTAGGGAGGGACTAGCACCTTAGCTGTTATATATCTTGTTATTAACTCATATATGAGTTTATTTATTTTTCTTTATTCTTTCAAAATTTTGATTCTTTTCTTTGAAAATTAGATTTTTATATGTTTTTTTTAATTATTATTTGAAAATATTTTTTAATTAATATATTGAGTGAATGGATATTATAGCATTTGTTTAAATGTTAATTGTAATATATTTTTTCATTTATTAAAAATATTAGTTTTTTTTTTTACTATAAATTGTTTTATTATCAGTTTTATTTAGTGAAATAATCAATGAGTGGAAAGTGTGAGAGGAAGTATCTATGGTTTCATGGGGAATAAATTAAACAATATGTGTGGGATTAGGAGAAGTACTATGCAAACTAGTTGAATCTTATTCATTATGGCATGGACTCAACAGAGCAAGAGAGCAAGGAATCATAGATTTAATGGTTTCTAAGGAATTTATGATCATTATACGAGCAACTATGAATCTTTCCACCTCAAGTGGAGCCAAACTTCAAGGCATCATAAATATAATTAAATAGGTGATAGCTCAATTCAACAAGGTGAGGCTCTTTCATGTCAAGCGGGAGCTCAACAAGCCATGATTCATTCATTAAATAGAGTTATATTGTATGACTGGATTTCTAGTATATCATAGTTACCTTAATAATAGCAGTTTAATTATCCATATACTAACATAAGATATAGCAAATAATAGGCAAGAGTAAGTTATTTTGACCAATATAATCTTAGTCAAAATATATTAAACGTTGTATTGAGATAGACTATATACCCCTCCTCTTTCTAGATCCTATAGTGATAAAGAAAAGGAAGCAATGGGATTTAGTTGTGGTTGCTTGGGTTATTCCTTGTAAAGCTAGGAAGATTCCATCTATGATATAAGGTTGTTGTGATCTAAGGACTCCTTTCTATCTCTATTGAATATCATAAGCATCTCTATAGATAGCCTACATTTATGGTGTAAATGGGGAAATTATAGTCGTGGAGAAAAATATAGTTAAGCACGGGATTTTATAGAGAGACAACCTAAGCTTGGGAATTTCAAGAGTAAGAACTGTATGTAAAAGACTGTGAGGCTAAAAAAGGCCTAGGCAGATGTCGTGGAATTTCAAGAATAAGAATCGTGTGCAAAAGACTCTGAGGCTAAAAAATGCCTAGGCAGATGTCATGGCAAAGTATGTCACTTCATTAAATTCAGGTGTCTTAATGGAAAATGGGGAATTTATAACCACCACTATCCCCTAAAGTATCAATATCCCCTAAGGTAACAATGTCTTTGAACCATCGTATAACCATTGTTTTTCATGTAATTCTAACTAAGGCCAATCAAATCGTGTGAACAACAATCTAGGCCTCTCACTCAAATCAGGTGGAGGACGACTCATATTACCATACGATCCCTCTCTATCATTCAATCGGTTTGTCATCGGTCATGGATTTTGAATGCAAAGGTATGTAATGGTTGAAGGCATGTGGGATCACACAAGCTAGAAGGATCTCGAAGTTAGCAACTTTAGTGTACATCCAGAAGAGAAGGGGTGCATGCTACTGGAGGTAATTTCATGCATCTGGAAAGGGACTTGGGTTGAGGATGTTAGCGACTAATCTTGTCATGTGTTGGTGAATCGTATTTTTGGCCTAGGTCTGTGATTTTTTTGTCTGCCTTTTCCCCTTTTTGCAAACCCGATCATAGTTTTCTCCTCACGACATATACTTTTCTTTGTTTTCCTTCATCCTTTTGATCGACCAGTTTTCCTTGTCAAAGTTTTCCTGTGAGATATCGGCCCTAAGCTTTTTTGTTTTCCCTAAGGTCGATTATTTCTCTTTTTACTACTGTCACTGAGCCTTCGTGTTTCCCAAGTCCCAACCATGTCGTCCAAGTCTTCATTGTTGTAGGCTACAGCACTGAAAGTGGTCTAATATGGAAGCGAAAGAAAGCGAGCACGGGAATCAGGAGTTCAAATGCTGTGAGATTATGCAGCAAGGATCACAAAATCCTGATTCGCGAAAGGAAATATTTGGGTCGTCCAATCATGAGGAGTCGAGGTTCGTTGATCTAACATTGGCGATTTAGGAGGATCGAGAATCGGGAGTTCAGGGTTCTCGTCAACAAGTGCATCCATAGCCCGAAACCCCAAAACGCAAAATTCTGATTCCGTGATTTCGCGAATCGGAGGTTTCAGAGGAAGTAGGTCCGGAAAGGGAGCTAGTGCTCATCGCATAGTTGGCATTTCGTATTGTCAGGGAAGGTATCATGGTTGTCCATTTTAAAGCGAGATTCACCATCGATCTTAGCGGTCATTTCGCAATTTCGGGCATCACGATATTAGAGCCAAGATGCAGTGAAACTCCTGAGAAGTTGAGCCCCAAAATATCATGCGGGATAAGAACAAGGTCACAGCCCACAGTCTCATGGGGCGATGGGAAGGAGCTACGCAAAAGAGTAGAGCGCTCGAGTTGGTTACAGAAAAGAGAGTTGTGTGGCCTCGAGCCACCAGGATTGACTGAAGGGGATTGTGAGTTTGCCTGGAACGTTCATGGGCATCAGGCCTCATCCTGATCCCAATAAAGGAAGTCAATGAAATTGAAGAAGGTGGTTGAAACCTAGTTTCAACCATAAATAGAAAGCATGAAGGGATGGTCGTGGTGGCTGGCTGATAGCCCAGAGCTCCTCTAAAAAAGGGTTTCCTGGAAAGCCCATACTAGCTTAAATTTCCGTCTGACAGAGGAGAACAAGGACAATCTAACAGAAGAAGAAGAAACATGAAGCTTTGAATGCAGTAGTCATATTGTGTCCCTAGAAGACGTTAGTAGTTATGGATATATATACTCAGTTTTTATATTTTGAGAGGGGGGGAATGGTAGAGCAAGGCTCTCGAATTGTAAAGTTTTAATGAACACTCTAGTTCTCTGGTTATGTATCTATATCTGAGATTTATTGTTTAATGTAAGACATATTCTCTTCATTTCTTTGTAACAACTATGTTAAAACACTCGGGCATGGGTGAACCAGTCGAGGGTAGTTACATTTATGTGATGTATGTTTGATCACAGTAACATCGCCACTAGTTTTAATCAGCTTCTCATGTTTCCTTTTCCCTATGATGTCGAGAGCTCGAGCATGGATGTTCTAGTTGATTTGTTGTGATTGCTTTGCAATGTATGATCGATTGCAGAGTTGTTATAACGTTTTCAGTTCTCTGGAGTTGTCAATTCGAGAATATCTTGAGTTTGAAGCTCTTCCCCTTACTCACCACTATACTACAACTTACTGACTGAAGTTAGACCAAGACCTCACCTATTTTTGCATACCAGCCTAGTTTTCTAAGTTAAACATTACTTTCTTGAGACTGCGCCCATTTTCCCCCTTTTATTACCAACCCATGACATAAACTCTGATGGGTATCAGACTTACCTTTGTCGCAATCCAGGGGTGACTTCTGGTGCTAACATTTCTGGCATTGTTGTCGAGGACGAAATTGAAGATTTTCCTTGGGATCGAACGACAAAATCTTACTAGTTCTAAAGGTGCATCAGAACTTAGTACATCAAGATTACAACTATGCACCTGACAACTCCATTGTGGTGACTCCGCTGGGGAATCCATTAAAAGCAAATCCACTATTTTAGTTGTGACTTCCAAAGGCAAACACATGAGTTCCACTCCACAACTATCGTTAGCGACTCCTGAAGCTGGCCCAGAGAAAATTATCAGAAAGGGAAGGACCCCTCAAGAAGGTACTTCTACTACTCAACCAGGTATTTCTGATGATTTTCATTGCCCTCCTGTAGGAACTCTGATATCTTCTTCTCATTTTCCCATTATATAGTTTGTTGGAGTTTCCTGAAGTTTATTGTTTGGGAGTGTTCCTGTTGAGTTTTCCCCTCCTGGTCCGAGATTGGAGGGAGAAATCCTTGTCACTTCTCTCTCCCCTGAAATTGTACTGTGGTTTAGACCCAACACCTCAAAATATCATCCTACCTCGGGCTTTACCACCCCTCCTCCGTTTATTGTTGCTGCTACTACAGAAAGGGAAGATTTTTTTCATTCAAGCCTTGTAGCCTTTTCTCCAAATCCTTTGTTGTTTCACTTTCCTCCTAGAAACACACCCTCAGTCTCCCCTGTTCAAACCCCTTCCCCTCCTTATTCTCCTCCACCTATCATCCCTATGGCAAGAGATAATCCCCCTAGAAACATAATGGATGCCATGGTGGCTACTAGATACGCCCCTCTAGTCCTACCCCAACCCATGAATGCTCTCCCTATTGGATATTACCTAAATTATATGCCCAAATTCACTAGGGAGGAAGACATAACTGTTGAAGAACACCTTGTTTCCTTCTATAGTTATGCAGACAACCTTAATGTTGAAAATGAAGATGTATGGATGAGATTCTTTATCCAGAGTCTTGATGGTGAAGTTAGAAAGTGGTTTAGAGGATTGACGCCTGGATCCATTGCTAGGATAGAGACTTTGGATGACGTTTTCCTGAGACAGTGGGGGGATAAAAAATACTTCATGTATTATATCATAGAGTTTGGGTCCCTGAAGAGAAACAAAGGAGAATCTGTCTCTGAATTCTCCAAAATATTCAACAAAATGTACAATAAGATCCCTACTAAGATAAAGCCTACAGAAGATTCTGCTAAAATCACTTATGCTAGCGCTAGTGACCCTGATTTGTGCCTCCTTCTCAGAGAGAGACGAGCCACTTCTCTAGCTCATATGCAAGATGCAAATGTGGAAGTAGAATCTAACATATTAGCAGTTGACCAACTCGTGAATAAGGCTGATGCAGATAGACAAAAGGGAATATCTAAAGCCTCAACCTTTGTTTCCTCTGTGCCTCACCCTCAAGTAGATGAATTGACCAAAATGGTAAAATATCTTTCTGCAGAAATGGAGAAGATAAAGTTTGAGGGGAAGTAGAATTATAAAAATGCCCAAAATGTTGATAACAAAGGAAACTTCAAGAGGCTAAACAACAATGTTCCTCAGATTATGCCAAGGGAACAAAGGAGCAGAGATAGAGATGATCAGAAGATCCAAACCCCTCTCCAAAACAACCTTGTTACTGATGAGGAAAGGGAAGAAGAAGAGCTTGACCTTGAAATTCATTGTATTGGAGACACCTCCCCATTTCCCCGTTTGACTCAGTCTGCATACGAGGAGTACCTCATAGACGGTCAAATAAATGAGCTGAGCAAGGGTGAAAAGGCCAATACTAGTCCCAACAAATACAACCTCTGATCCAAGAGGAAAATAGAGGAGTCTGACATCCCTGCTCAGCCTCCCAGAGTCGAGAAGCCTGCTAAGCATGCAACAAATACCAGCAAGGAAAAGAAAGCTCATAATCCCTCACCAATAGCCAAAGGCCCTGTCCTAGAGGTGAGAGAAATTTTGAAACCCCCTTCTTAATTTAACTTTGAGCATGAAATTCAGAATATCAAAATTCCCCTACCCCTTTCAAAGTTGGTCAAGAACGAAGATTTCAAAAACTCTCTCTCTAGACTGTTGCAGCCCGATCCATCCTGCCATTCCATAGACTCATTAAATATCCAAGAGGAAAAATCAACAGTCATCCTAGGTCCTATGGTAGAAGACAAAGATGATTCATCCCCCCCTTTCTACATGTACCTGAACATACATGATAAAGTGTTGCATAATTGTTTAATGGAATCAGGGGCATCTCATAATTTCATGCCCAAGACTGTCATGGAATAACTCAGGTTATAAATTTCAAAGGCTTATCATGATTTATACTCTTTTGATTAGAGGAGGGTGCAATGTATTGGGGTCATAAAAGACCTAGTGGTAACCTTGTTTCAACTTCCCATGAAAAGTGTGGTCATGGATATCGTGGTGGTTGATGTTCCTCCCAAGTTTGGCATGTTGTTGTCAAGATATTGGATAAAAAGGCTCAGAGGAACATTGCAGATGGACCTCACATATGCTACCATTCCATTGTGCATAGGGGAGCATAGAATATTGTACAGATAAGCTCAGTTGGCCTACATTATCAGTGACAAAGAAGACCCCACCAATCATCCTATCTTTTCCCTTGATACTTATTTGGGATCCAGCTCGTTACAGCTCGTCGACACCCCTGAACCTCCTCTTGAGATCAGAAATCCCATTTCTCTACGTGAAAACCCCCCTTTGTGTACCTCTGTGTGGAAAATGTTCTTCGATGGAGCCTCTTCTAGAGAAGGTGCTCGTGTTGGAGTAGTTCTTGTTTCCCCTACTCAAGAAACCATATCTCTATCATACAAATTAGAATTTGAAGTTACCAACAATGTGGCAGAGTATAAAGCTCTTGTTATAGGTTTGGGGGTTGCAAAAGATATGGGAATTGAGGAGATAACAGTGTTTGGGGATGGCGAGTTGGTTGTCCAGCAGATCAGAAAGGATTATCAAGCCAAACATCCTCGACTCAGAAGTTACAGGAATGAAGTGTGGGATCTGATTGACAGCTTTTTCTTGGCTTTCAACATTTCATTTGTTCCTATAGAAGAAAATGCATGCATGGCCGATTCTCTGGATGTCTTGAAAATCCATTTCAAAGTCCCACTGCCACCTAGGCTCAAGTATGATGTTTAAGTAAAATACAATCCCTATGTACCTAATAATATCAAGCATTGGAAGGTGTTCGAGGATGATCTTGAGATCAGAATATTTTTTGAGTCAGATCATGAGTTCTCTACATTACAAATTGACCAGGATAAATATTCCGAGGGTGATCCTCCCCCTGAAGTAGTTTTGGATAAAATTGCTAATCACCATATTGTTCGATTGCCTAGCAATCACATTCCAAAGGGACTGGTTCCTTTGGAAAGACTGTTCGATGGGAACAATGTGGCAGTGAAAGCCCAAAGACCAATTGAGGATGCAGACGTAGCTGAGTGCAATATTGGCACAGATAAGGATCCAAGATTTGTCAAACTGTCAAATGGCCAGTCAAAGGTGTAGAGGGCCGAGTATGTTGAGTTATTAAAATAATCCGTTGATGTGTTTTCCTGGACCTATGAAGACCTCAAAACCTACAACACAGGCGTCATCGAGCATAATATTCCACTAAAGGAGGAGGCCAAACCATTTAGGTAGAAATTGAGACAAATTAATCCTATGTTGTTGTCTATCATGGAGAGAGAGGTAAAGAAGTTGTTGGATTCCCAAATCATCGTCCCTTTAAGATCTTCGGATTGGGTGGCCAACCTAGTCTCGGTGAGAAAGAAGAGTGGAGAAATCAGACTATGTGTCAATTTCAGGAACCTAAACAGGAGCTCAAAGAAGGACAATTACCCCTTGCCAAGGATGGAACATATATTGTAGAGGGTGAAAGGTGCATCCTAGATCTCCATGATTGATGGTTTTTCTAGCTACAATCAAATATCTGTCCTGCCGGAGGACAGAGGTAAAAAAAATTTCACCACTCCTTGGGGTACATTCATGTATGCCAAAATGCCCTTTGAATTGATGAAAGTGGGAACAACCTTCCAACGAGCCATGGACATCACCTTCATTGGAGAAAAATATAAATTTGTGGACATCTATCTGGATGACATAACAATCTTCTCCAAATCTAATAAAGAACATTGTCAACATCCAAGGAAGGTTTTCTCGAAATGCATAAGGTTTGGTCACTCTCTAAGTCCCAAGAAATCATTATTTTCCATGCAGGAAGGAAAATTGTTGGGGCACATAGTATCAGCTGAAGAACTCAATATTGATCCCAATAGAGTTCAAGCGATCCAAACCTTGTCGCTCCCAAGATCTAGGAAAGAATTTAAGTCTTTCTTGGGAAAGATTAATTTCCTGTGAAGGTTTGTTTCAAATTTCGTTGAATTGGTGAAGCATATTATAGCCATGCTCAGGCAGGGAAATGAAGTAAAATGGACTGTTGAGCCCAGAGAATCCTTTGAATAGATTAAAAAAGAATTGACTAAAGCACTGTTGACGGGCAAAAATGAACACTCGCCAACTGGAAGAGTGGATCCGGTCCAGGGTTGTCTAAATAACCCAAGACGTTTGGGATAACCCACCCTGACGGGTTTAGCGGCTCTGTTAGCTGATCTAAGTCCTAAGGAAACAAAAAGAAAACTACTCTAAATTAACTAATCTAAATGAAAAATAACAATTAAAACAAACTAATAAACAATCTAAACTATTATATATACAATCTACTATCTAATACTATAATAATTCTATGAAATTAAACATCTAACTACTAAAAGAAATAAATCTTATTCACAAATGTACAATATTCACAAATTACAGATTTAAATGAAAACCTGCAAAACTCATTGGTAATCTGTCCTAAGACAGCTAAACTATTGTCTTTTGATTTTTTATAATTTTATGAAAAAGGAATAAACCGAAAAACTATCTAAGATAAACAATTAAAACAATAATTCTAACTATGTATCTAAACTAATATATTTATCTAAACTACTTATATTATACTAACTAATTAACTATTAAACAAAATATAACAAACTGACCTGAAGAAACGCTTCAGGTTTGTCCTGTGTATGATGGTTGATTCAACTGATTGGTGGGAGGAAACCCGCACCAGTTTCTCCATGAACTTCTCGTAAACAGAAAGCTACTGTACTTTTTCAAATATTAATAACAAGACAAACAAGACATAAAAATTTACAGCAATCTTATGATTTACAAATCATAACATTTAGATAAATCTGCGTGTAAGGATTTGTACAAAATGATTCAATCAATGAAGAAGAGAAATATGTAATTCATTAACTGAAACAAATTGATTGCCGTATTCTTAAATAAGAGAGAGATCAGATATAGATTACACATTAACCAAGTCATATCAACCTGCAATAGATTACGATAGCTAAAGTAGTCTATAATCAACTGCAAACTGATATGCATAAACTTGAAACAAAAGTTTGATATATTGAAAGCGAAAGTTGTTACAAGACATCAACTTTCATCTCAGTCTGTATCATAAATCCATAGTCTGGTTCTCCCACAGTGAGGATGATGATCATATTACAAAAAATAACAAGTATTTAAAGACCTCCCACGGGGTAAAACATCCCTATGGGAATTATCAAAACAGTTTACACAAATCTGGGAAAATATCCCAAGTTTTTGACTCAAGCTAACAACCTAAGACAAAACCAAATCCAAAGTATCTCCTAAACTGTCACATCATGCCCAATAGCTCATTGTAAATTCATATGCACCTGCAAGAGGACAAAAATAGACAAGATTAGAGGATATCTTATCGATAAAATTGATAAAAATCTAATTTCTAAGACTAGCTACAGAATCTTGCAATTTTGTAGCTGGTGTAAATTTAACACAGAATCGTTTTTTAAACCAATTCAAACTACTAAACAATATTTGATTACTAATTAGAAACCAAACGAATCATTCAAATCAAAAACTGTTATACTAATTCGAGAGCAGACAATATTATGATCAATCGAATGATTACATAGATAGATGTACTCTGTTCAATTTGTTATCACAATTTTGGGTAAACAACATCGTACTGGATAACTCGACAGCAATGAAATCATTTTCATGAACCAATTGAAATCAACACCAACAGTTTATGTTTCTTTAGCCATCAACAAAATCATTTTCGAATCCAAACGAAATCAACAGGATCGTTTTTCAAATTGATAGAACTATATTAAACATATACAAACGACCCATGCTATTTACAAATCAAATCAAAACTTGAGTGTAAATTGAAACAAATGAAATCGTAAATGAATTAATCAGTTGGTAACAGGATATGTGTGATTTGTCAAACGTTTTTTTTTGCCAATTGGGGGCAGACAAAATCGATTGACAGTCAACGAAATCATCACTTGAATCAATTTGAAAATGAACTATTAGCCGAGTTTTTCATACGAATTCAACAGAGACAAAATCGTTTTTGAAAATCAAAACCAACAGAGCAGCATAAAATCTATTTCGATACCAATCCAACTCATACAAGAAATCGTGCTAACTCAAGACACACAGCAATCATTTGTAAATCAAATCAAAACGAATCGAAACAGTTTGAGTTTGACACAATCGTTATGAATCAACACAACTCCATGATTTTAGCAAATAGATCTTTTGCACAGGTTGAATGTAGTCCAGAAGTCAAACGAGAATATTAATTCAATACAAAACAGAGTCGTTGAAGCCAACAGTGTTGTTTTGAGTTTATTAGGAACAAATGAAACTAATCGAAATCAAACCAAATCAACTATCAAACAGAATTGATTCAAAAACAAACCAAACCGAATCAAAAACCAATGAATCGCTTATACTAAACTAGGCACGACAAAATCGCATAACCAAATCATAACCACATTTGAATTTAGTAAAATGAATCTACTGTACAGGATCCACAACATAACCGTTTTTGATAATCAAACTATGACAGAATCATTTCGAATAATGAACAGAGCTAATTGAAACCCAAAACCCAATTCATTATACTAACCCAAGCAATTCATAAAACAAAATTGATATTGAAATTCATACCTGGATAATCAGAAAACAACTCAGTCGTGATAATTTGGAATTGACGAAGGCTGTTTCCGATTCGACATTCCTAAATATGATCAAACTAGTGGTTTTCTATTTCTTGTCATTAGCTTGAAACTTGTCCCTTTCTCTCGACAGCACTGTAACTTGGTTCTCTAAAGATTTGATATTCGATTGTAATAAGGGAACGTCGATGTAGTAGCGCTCTAGCCACACATTGCATTGGATGCATGATGTTTGCTCGGGCTTCGAAATTGCAGGCAAGGGTTTGTTTAAATCACCGAGGGTTTCATTATGTAGCTTGATTCCTGGGTAGTTAGGATTGTCCTTTAGGCACGAGGGTAAATTAGAAACATAGTCATAGGGTTGCTCGGAGCATAAGCCATGGGAATAGGGGTACTCTTCAGCTAGGAAATGCTCAATATGAGAGTCTGAATCCTTGCTCAGAACTATGGGCTCTTGGTCGACGTTTGGCTTAGGTTTATTCCGGGCAAGTCTCGATATCAATCGAGCATTCTTTTTACCCTTGTTGTCGACAGTAGGATTACCCTTGACCTTCTTACTCACAGGCTTCTTTACAGCCTTAGTCTTGTCTATTATGATGTCGGGTAGGTCGATGTCAGGGCAGATCGGGGGTTTTGGAGGGGGTAGAAGGACATGGAAAGGAACGGGTAGCCCAACCATAGTCTCACTAACCACAGCTTTATCGATTTGGACAGACTCTGGACCAACAAATCCATTTCGAGATAAAAAGGCTTGCCAATTATCATCGTGAAGGTTTAAATGATGGACAACGATGAGTCTGATCAAGCCATGGTGAAATAGGCTGCTATCAACCTTCTCGCATTTGTACCTCTTAGACATCTTATAGAGACTACGCAAGAAGTAATGCGGCATGTTCAAAGGATAGCCCATGAAATTCATCAACAACCGGAGGTGATAGAGAAAAACCAATCCATACCGACCTTCACAGGTCACAAATTGTTTCACAATCACTAAAAGATCATGCCACCTGGGTTTAAGGGTGGAAATAGGCATACCTTTATCATAGGAGACAACCTTCCTTGATACGAATAGCAATGGCCATGGCACCTCATCAACTTTGGAGTTTTTAAACCATCACTGGCCCTTGGCTACTAGTCCTGTAGCAGAGCTTATGAATTCTTTGTTGAGTTCAAGCTGAATGTCACCTACTTTAGCCCTACACCCATCAAAGGTAAGGGAAAATTGTTGGGAAACAAAAATATTGAAGCCCTCAAACCTCTTTATAAAATCGAGCCAACCATTGTCTTCTAAATCTTTACGGGCATCATCGAACAGTAATAGAGCTTGACTACCGTTGGGCTCTATGTGCACCATGGGTACCATAGACAGGAGCACACGATGAGCGAGGTGAACGAGCGAGGGTCTGGACACAGCATACGCAGGGGCAGAACGCTCACAGGCTTACCCGAAACTAGTGAAGGTGAACCGGGATAGGGGGAAAACATTTATGACAGAATGTGCGAAGGTGGTGGAGGTATTTCGGCCCATGCAGAACAGTCATTACCCGCAGTACAACCACCGACGCTTTTAGCTATGCATATCACAATGCATATGTGTTAAAAACTATGCCATTTCAATCAACCAATGGATATATGGTAAGTGGACCAAAAATTTGCACGAGCCATAGTTTTAAAACCAAAGCAATAAATCGAAATCACACCAAGGGTTTGGTTATATGAAACATGTGTTGTATGAACCGATTTATACCAAGGGTTTAACCATAGCACCAATGCATTTTCATGAAACCAATGATCAAAGAACATATAAATCAAATCACCAATGCATCACAAACTCGATCAAAAGAATATCATTACAGTCTTGTAAAACAAAGTCATATTAACAAATAAAAATGCCAAATGAATAGGGATCTTGGAGTCTTGTCAATCGTATAACGATGAGTAAATTGGAAATGCAATGAACATAGAGACAAGAATGATTACAACAATCCAGTGATGATTTTAATGTGACTTCGAAAACCAAGTTTTCATGCTTGCAGTCGTGAAAACACGAACAAAGGTAAGTGTGCACATGGCGCAAAATAATAGTGTCGTTTTATTCAAGGATTGCAACAAAAATCAAGGTTTGCAAAACACTGGTGTAGGCAACTTACAAGGACAGTATAAAAATGTGAATTGGCTGCCAACAATGGCAACACAGTGGTAGAAGCAGTTATCTCTTCCACAAGAACAAATTCATATTAGGATAATGAGAAAAATTCAAACTCAAAAATAACAACCAGAAAATCGTGTAAACATCATCATTAACCAAATATTCCAGCAGTGTTTAAAGGATGAAAACTGATGACAGTCTTAAGACAAGCGAGCCACGATATTAAAGATAAAATCTCCAATACTGTTGACAGAGCCACTGCTGCCAGCAAGCGTCCATAGCATCGACAGGGTTGCCATTTAACCCACTCTGATATATGTATCCTGCCAAGAAGTTCCAGATCAGAATAAAGGACATTTTAAGGTTAAGAGGTTTCTTATTTGCAAATTTTCATATACCCGACATTGCTTCGCTGCCAGCAGGCCTGTTCAGTACCCCGACAAAGTTGTATTGGCGTCATGCATGCATTTACCTACTGCCATAAGACCTGTTCAGTATCCCGGCGGGCTTACAAGCACTTCCCATAGCTCTATTAATGATTTATTTTGTTTTTTAACAATATATAGTTGAGCGGGGTGACGCTGAAAATTATGATATTTTAACATATTTTTTTTTACACCCCAGCAGAAGTTTTTAGAACTGTCCTTTATTAAGATCCAGAGATGTTTCATTTACGGAACCAACTTTCTAAGGCAGGGATACATCTTCTGAGTCATTCCCTTAAGGAATAGGGACAACATAAAAAGATAATGGATGATCGCAACAAGCTTATGTTAGAGATTGAAATCAATTAACTTCTTCCAAACAACAAAATTTTTGCCAATCACAGATGTAAATTTCAAAAGTATACACTTGATGTTTATACAATTTTCTTAGCAGTCATTTCAGTGTAGGAATTTTCTATTTTCTTTGTCCGAATAGCTCAATATACAGGTATGTGTATTTCCAAAAACACAAACTGATAAACTCAAAGGAGAAATCAAAAACAAAACAACAAAAGAAAAAGCAAACAAAAGCAAAATATGTACATAATATACAAGGGTTGTCATCAAGCAAAGTATCTTTTCAGGGCTTGGCCATTCACCGGATAGGTGTCAGGCTGCCCTTCGAGATTCTGCAATTGGAAAGAATTGGGACCCAACTTCTTAGCAATTAAAAACGATCCAAGCCATAAGTTTTGAAATTTCGTGTGCTCTCTCTTTCCCTCATGTGGTTTGTCCCATTTTAAGATGAGGTCACCTACTTTGAAATTCCTATCAGAGGCAGAGTTAGAATCGAACCAGCTTTTAACTACTAGTAGATGTTGATCTAACTTACGTTTAGCTTGGGCTCTTACCTCTTCTAGCTTCATCAAAGCGTTAATTCTGTTTTCCAAAGGGGGACAATCTTCTTCTTGAATTTTATGCAATAGCTGTAGTGAAGGAAGAAGAATGTGTGGTGGCAGAATTGCTTCTCTACCATAAACAAGAAAGAAGGGGGAGTTACCTACAGTAGTTTTGGTGTTACCCTATCAGCCCAAAGCGTGTTTAACAGTGCATTGTGCCAATTTTTGTGATTTTCAGCCACCGTTCTCTTGATGATTTTAATCAAATTCTTATTTGTTGATTCTGCCAATCCGTTGCCCTGAGGGTAATAGCTAGCAGAATACTTCAATTTAATTCCTTTTTCCAAAGAGAACTCGCTCATCTCAAGAGACGAAAAATAAGAAGCGTTATCAAATACTAAACAATCAGGGATACCAAAACGAGTAATAATATTCAAATTTAGAAAGGAAATTACCTGACTGGTGTTGACAGTTCTTAATCCGGCAGCTTCAGACCACCTGGTAAAGTAATCTGTGGTTGTTATGATAAAATTATGTTGTTGAGAGGATGGCAGGTTGATTGGACCTATGATATCCAGGCCCCACTATTGAAAAGGGGAGTCTACTGAGATGGGCTGCAAAGGAAAGGCTAGTTTCTGTAACCACCCTGATGCTTTCTGACAAATAATACACTTACGGCACAAGGCATGGGCGTCTCTAAAAAGTGTGGGCCAGTAATAACTGGCTCTTAAAACCTTATGAGCAGTGGTGTCACCACCAATATGACCACCAGCTTCTCCTGCATGTAACTCTAGTAAGACGTTTTCTTCTTTGTGTTTCTCAAGACAGCGCATCAGTACGCCATCAAAATTTTGACGAAACATAATATCATTAACCAAATGAAAGGAGGCAGACTTTAATCTCAACGCTCTTCTTTTAGTGGGATCCAGGTGATGGGGGGATGACCCATGTTCAAGACAGAATTTTATATCGTCATACCATGGACTGACAGAGTTTTGTGCACAGCAGATTACATTTTGATTGTGTTGTCCTAGGTTTGACGTATCATTTTCTTCTTGCTGTCCTACTACTGAATCAACAACTAACTTGCATAACCCTCAGCCTCTCACTATTTGAGCTGGGGTAATTTCTATGTCGTACTCCTGCAAGGAGGTAACCTAGTTAGCCCTCTTTTCTCCTAGCTCTTTCTGCACTAACAGGTTCCTGACGGCTGGATAAGGGACAATCACTTTCGTCCTCGATTTCAAAAGGTAAGACCAGAAATGCTTGACTTCTTTGAAAAAAATGTAGGCTTGTTGATCTACCGCTGGGTAATTAAGTTCAGTGCCTTTGAAAGCAGAGCTCATAAAGGCAATGGGTACTTCGTTGTTTTCGACATTCTTTTGAGTTAGGACGATGGCGTAGGAACGGTCAGAAGCAAAAATGTAGAGCGTGAAGTCTTCGGAAAAGTCAAGACTCATGAGAGAAGGAGCGTCTATTATGTCCTTCTTTAATGCATTAAAAGCTTGATTTTCTGAGGGTCCCCAATGATATTGGGCGTCTTTCTTAATTAGATTATGTAAAGGTCTGACCATTTCGGAGAAACTGGGGATGAATCTCCTCACAAAGTTTATCTAGCCTAAGAAAGACTGCATAGATTTTTTGGAAGTAGGAGGGGGAAGTTTCGAGATGACTTGAGTCCTTTCGGGGTCGATAATCATCCCTTTGCTCGACACAATAAATCCCAAAAGTTCACCCTGTTCTACTGCAAAAATGGACTTTTTAGGATTCAAGGAAATGTTGTATTTACGACATCGCTGTAGAACGGCTCGTAAATGAGCTAGATGATCGGTTTTGTTTTTACAGAATACAGTCACATCATCTAAGTAAACTACGATGAACTGATTGATTAAGCCTCGAAAAGCAATGTCCATTGCTCCCTGAAAAGTGGCACCATCATTAATCAATCCAAAGGGCATTTTTTTGTAAGCATAGGTGCCCCACTGAGTGTGGAAGGTAGTTTTAAGTTGGTCTGGTGGAGACATCAGGACTTGGTTGTACCCCGAGAAACCATCCAGTAAGGATAGCCTTTCAGAACCAGATACCTGTTGAAGGATCTATTCCATGGGTGGGACAGGATAGTTGTCTTTATCAGACGCTCTATTAAGGTTTCAGAAATCGACGTAGAGTCAGATTTCCCCACTTTTCTTCCAGACAGGGACAAGTTTAGAAACCCATTGAGTGTGCCTAACAGGTAAAATTATCTTAGCATTTAGGAGTTTATTTCATTCTTTTTTTACGGTCGGTTCAAGCTTAGGGTGCATTTTTTTCAATTTCTGTTGGAAGGGTGAGATTTGGGGTTTCATAGGAATGACATGTTGTATGATGTCAGGGTCAAAAGTTTTAAGGTCATCATACGTCCATGCAAAGAAATCTTTAAATTCTTTAAGCAATTTAATAAATTCATCTTTTTCTTGTTCAGAACATCCTACCCCTAGATTAATGCACCGCGAATTGTCCTGAGTCCCTAAGTTCACTTTTTCATATGATAATGAGGAACTATTGGTTTTACAGTTGACCAATTTTTTGAATTTATCTTGAAGATCGTAAAATTTCTCTAATCTAACTACAGATTTAGGGATCGAATTTACCATGTTTAATGAATATTCAGGAGTTCTCGGATCTGGTATTACCGTGAAATCGCGCAAATTGTCGTCGTGTGTGCGTTCTTCTATCACCGCACCTTGAAAAGTTTCTTCCATATGCAGGAAGCTAATAATCTGCTGATCATCGTCGAAGACTCTCCAGTTCGTGATGTTGTCGGGCACTGATGGTCTGAACAACAGCTCAACGGAGAATGCATCCGGGGATAAGCCTTCTGCAGAAAAGAGTTTAGAAGCTACGTTAGCTAATAGATCAGCTTTGGAATTATTCAATCTAGGAATAGAATTTATATTGAAAGCAAAAAACTTATTAATTAAATTCCATACCTCGGATTGGTAGCTTTTAAGATGCGGAGACAGACAGTGGATAGAATCTCTCACCTGTCTAACCACGATTTCGGAGTCGCCAAAGACGGTCAAGTTTTGAATGTTCATATCTAAAGATTTTCTGAGACCTTGCAGTAAAGCCTCATATTTTGCGGTGTTATTAGTACATTCAAACTCAAGCCTACATGAAATCAATGTCTTGTTACCTACCGGATCGATAATAACGCAGCCTGCACCAGCTGCTTCTTTGGACTTTGACCCGTCAAAATAATTAGACCAAACTTGATTTTTATCGGGTGCATAAGACCATTGTATTGAAGTTGTTGGCTGCACATATGCCACAATCTTGGACTGTTGTTCTAGGTTGGTGACAGCTGAAGCCTCGGCCATGAAATTGTCGAAAAAGGTATCCATCCCTTGTATTTCGGGTGAATCGACAGAAGGTGTAAATGGTTCGTTGGGATCATTCAAATCTGTGACCATGAACTTAAGGTAGCGTTCACGATTTACCTTGATCTTGTTAGGCTTGTCGTTCTCTGGAAGCCATAGGTGAGACCAATCTATCGCAAAATAGACATGTAGCTGCTCCGACCAGTCCCTGCTTAAAAACAGACCATACACTTATGGAATATCCACAACAATAATATCGATAACTTGATGAACCTTGGGGTTAGACGATAATCTTATAAGCACATTCTTTAGTTCGCCTATAACTTTAACATTGGTTCGATCAAGTTGTATGATTTTTAAGGTGGGCAGTTCTACTTTGGCGTTAATCTTCTGGCATACAGACCATGGCATCACATTGGATGATGCTCCTGAGTCTACCATACAATTGTACACGTTTCTATTAAAGATTTCGAAAGTTAACAAAAATGGAGGTACATTTCTGCGAGTGCTAAGGGTGGTAGTTTGTGGCTTTTTACTCATAGTTTCTAAAGCTACTTTATCTACATTATTTACATTATTTACAGGAAGGCTTCCTTTATCATGAGAATCAGAACTATTCTTAGTGGAAGTCTTCTGAGGAACTTTGTTCTGCACAACCTTACTACTGTTTTGATTTCCATTTTTACCATTCTCTGCGATGTTTTGCAACATTTTTTGTAGGAGAAATGGAAATTTCAATAACTCATAAACATAAATGTTAGCCCTTAACTTTTTAAGATCTTCAACTAAATCATAATCTAAGTTGGGGTTTACATGACTATGTTTAGTCTCAGCTGGTTTAGATTGCTTTGGAGGTAAAGTCGTAGCATTTTTCGAAGAAGGTTTGTTTGATGTCTTACTTCTGGTGTTATAGGGATGTACTGTCTCGAAGTTAGCTTGGAAGATGCTATCCGAGAAGTGTCCAAAAATGTTTGGAGAAGACTCTTCTTCTTGAACTGTCTCTTGTTCGACAACCTCCTCAGGAATCTCAAGAGGCACCAAGTTATCCTGGGCTTCTAAAATTGTTTGAAGGGCGTATTGCAGATTTTCTAGATTAAGGCCCTCGGTAGTTGGATTAGGTCGGTTGGTGGGAAAAGGCTTCCTGGATGGGGGCTTGTAAGGTCCTTTTCTCGATGAAGCTTCTTCTGCCGTCTTTTTCAAATCTATAACTTGGTTTGACAGTTTTTGAACAACTTTAGTTAAGTTTTCTAAATCAGAGCTTTCAGGTTGTGTTTTACTTTGAGTAGGTCTAGGGAGGATTTCAATCTTATTTTTGGAAGATGAACTAGTTTCTGTTTCATTGCTAGTAGCATATTTTAGACTAAGTATGTATTTTTCAATATGGCTAGCCTCCTCAAAGGCCTCTAACAACGTGGCTTTCTTAGATCGTTTAACCCAAATAGCTATACTTTGATACAAGGCTTTAGTATTGTATGCTATGATAAGATTCTTGGCAGGCATGGAATCCGTAGGTATTCGGTTTTTAAGTGTTAATAATCTTTGATTAAAGTCTTTAACTTTCTCTTTTGGGTTCATTCTTAAGCTAGAAAGGTCCATGACTAGGACTTTCGGAGGCTTACCGTCTCTGAATTTTTCCAGAAAGCATGACTCGAACTTTTCCCAGGACACGATGGTATGGGGTTGCTGGGAAAAGTACCATGTGGAGGCATTTCCCTCGAAAGTGTAGGGGAACAACCTACAGACTACATCTTCATGCTCGACATTGCAGAGTCTTATGGCTAACATAAACTTTTTAATGTGATCTTCAACGATCTGCTTTGAGTCAGGATCAAACTTGGGAAGCCACTTCTCCAGATGTTTGGGTAAGGGATGTTGATCTCCAGGTACAGCTACCGCATCCAAGTCGAGCCAAGGTCTAGCAGGGTTATTCTGGTTGGCCATTGGTGTAGTGGGTGTGGAAGGCTGCGAAGGGGAACTTCCTTCGTCCGAAGAGTCCTCTCTCAAAGAAGAAGGGGATGATGGAGGTGGTGAGGGAGGTATTCCAGATCCTCTTGCAGCAGGAGTGAGGATTGAATCTGTAGGGTTCACAGTGAGGTTAGTGCCTCCGAGTTGTTCTCTGATATCAGAGAAATCTAAAGGTTGGTCCAATGGACGGTTTGGTTGCCTCAAACAGGCTAAGGCACTATGTGTTCTTATGAGAGATTGGCAGACAATCTCTTGTATGTCACCACCTGTAGGATTAGGGGTTACTGGCTCAAATGTGATCCGTGGATCGTCGTTTGATGTGGTTGTTGTTTGAGGGGGAATGTTATCATTCGAATAACTTCTTGTCACTATAGGTGAGCGATTAGGTGGTGGAGGAGTCTTACGACCGCCTCGTGCCATTAATTAATTTTAGGCCCTCCTTCTGGCGCCATTTGTTGATGGGCGAAAATGAACGCTCGCCAACTGGAAGAGTGGATCCAGTCCAGGGTTGTCTAAATAACCCAAGCCGTTTGGGATAACCCACCCTGATGGGTTTAGCGGCTCCGTTAGCCGATCTAAGTCCTAAGGAAACAAAAATAAAACTACTCTAAATTAACTAATCTAAATGAAAAATAACAATTAAAACAAACTAATAAACAATCTAAACTATTATATATACAATCTACTATCTAATACTATAATAATTCTACGAAATTAAACATCTAAATAATAACAGAAATAAATCTTATTCACAAATGTACAATATTCACAAATTACAGATTTAAATGAAAACCTGCAAAACTCATTGGTAATCTGTCCTAAGACAGCTAAACTATTGTCTTTTGATTTTTTATAATTTTATGAAAAAGAAATAAACTGAAAAACTATCTAAGCTAAACAATTAAAACAATAATTCTAACTATGTATCTAAACTAATATATTTATCTAAACTACTTATATTATACTAACTAATTAACTATTAAACAAAATATAACAAACTGACCTAAAGAAACGCTTCAAGTTTGTCCTGTGTATGATGGTTGATTCAGCTGATTGGTGGGAGGAAACCCACACCAGATTCTCCACGAACTTCTCGTAAATGGAAAGTTGTTGTACTTTTTCAAATATTAATAACAGGACAAACAAGACATAAAAATTTACAGCAATCTTATGATTTACAAATCATAACATTTAGATAAATCTGTGTGTAAGGATTTGTACAAAATGATTCAATCAACGAAGAAGAGAAATCTGTAATTCATTAACTGAAACAAATTGATTGCCATATTCTTAAATAAGAGAGAGATCAGATATAGATTACACATTAACCAAGTCACATCAACTTGCAATAGATTACGATAGCTAAAGTAGTCTATAATCAACTGCAAACTGATATGCATAAACTTGAAACAAAAGTTTGATATATTGAAAGTGAAATATGTTACAAGACAACAACTTTCATCTCAGTCTGTATCATAAATCCATAGTCTGGTTCTCCCACAGTGAGGATGATGATCATGTTACAAAAAATGGCAAGTATTTAAAGACCTCCCACAGGGTAAAACATCCCTGTGGGAATTATCAAAACAGTTTACACAAATCTGGGAAAATATCCCAAGTTTCTGACTCCAGCTAACAACCTAAGACAAAACCAAATCCAAAGTATCTCCTAAAATGTCACATCATTCCCAATAGCTCATTATAAATTCATATGCACCTGCAAGAGGACAAAAATAGACAAGATTAGAGGATATCTTATCGATAAAATTGATAAAAATCTAATTTCTAAGACTAGCTACAGAATCTTGTAGCTGGTCTAAATTTAACACAGAATCGTTTTTAAAACCAATTCAAAACTCAAAGAATTAAATTCAAACTACTAAACAATATTTGATTACTAATTATAAACCAAATGAATCATTCAAATCAAAAACTGTTATACTAATTCGAGAGCAGACAATATTATGATCAATCGAATGATTACAGAGATAGATGTACTATGTTCAATTTGTTATCACAATTTCGGGTAAACAACATCGTATTGGATAACTCGACAGCAATGAAATCATTTTCATGAACCAATTGAAATCAACACCAACAGTTTATGTTGCTTCAACCATCAACAAAATCATTTTCGAATCCAAACAAAATCAATAGGATCGTTTTTCAAATTGATAGAACTATATTAAACATATACAAATGACCCATGCTATTTACAAATCAAATCAAAACTTGAGTGTAAATTGAAACAAATGAAATCGTAAATGAATTAATCAGTTGGTAACAGGATATGTGTGATTTGTTAAACGTTTGTTGTTGCCAATTGGGGGCAGACAAAATCAATTGACAGTCAACGAAATCATCACTTGAATCAATTTGAAAATGAACTATTAGCCAAGTTTTTCATACGAATTCAACAGAGACAAAATCGTATTTGAAAATCAAAACCAACAGAGAAACATCAAATCTATTTCGATACCAATCCAACTCATACAAGCAATTGTGCTAACTCAAGACATGCAACAATCATTTGTAAATCAAATCAAAATGAATCGAAACAGTTTGAGTTTGACACAATCGTTATGAATCAACACAGCTCCACGATTTTAGCAAATAGATCTTTTGCACAGGTTGAATGTAGTCTAGAATTCAAACAAGAATATTAATTCAATACAAAACAGAGTCGTTGAAGCCAACAATGTTGTTTTGAGTTTATTAGGAACAAACGAAACTAATCGAAATCAAACCAAATCAACTATCAAACAGAATTGATTCAAAAACAAACCAAACCGAATCAAAAACCAATGAATCGCTTATACTAAACTGGGCACGACAAAATCGCATAACCAAATCATAACCACATTTGACTTTAGTAAAATGAATCTACTGTACAGGATCCACAACATAACCATTTTTTATAATCAAACTATGACAGAATCCTTTCGAATAATGAATAGAGCTAATTGAAACCCAAAACCCAATTCATTATACTAACCCAAGAAATTCATAAAACAAAATTGATATTGAAATTCATACCTGGATAATCATAAAACAACTCGGTCATGATAATTTGGAATTGACGAAGGCTATTGCCGATTCGACATTCCTAAATATGATTGAACCAGTGGTTTTCTATTTCTTGTCATTAGCTTGAAACTTGTCCCTTTCTCTCGACAGCACTGTAACTTGGTTCTCTAAAGATTTGATCTTCGATTGTAATAAGGGAACGTCGGTGTAGTAGCACTCTAGCCACACATTGCACTGGATGCATGATGTTTGCTCGGGCTTCGAAATTGCAGGTGAGGGTTTTTTTAAATCACCGAGGGTTTCATTATGTAGCTTGATTCCTGGGTAGTTAGGATTTTCCTTTAGGCACGGGGGTAAATTAGAAACATAGTCATAGGGTTGCTCGGAGCATAAGCGATGGGAATAGGGGTACTCTTCAGCTAGGAAATGCTCGATATCAGAGTCTGAGTCCTCGCTGAGAACTATGGGCTTTTGGTCGATGTTTGGCTTAGGTTTATTCTGGGCAAGTCTCGATATCACAAACTCGATCAAAAGAATATCATTACAGTCTTGTAAAACAAAGTCATATTAACAAATAAAAATGTCAAATGAATAGGGATCTTGGAGTCTTGTCAATCGTATAACGATGAGTAAATTGGAAACGCAATGAACATAGAGACAAGAATGATTACAACAATCCAGTGACGATTTTAATGTGACTTCAAGAACCAATTTTTCACGCTTGCAGTCGTGAAAACACGAACAAAGGTAAGTGTGCACATGGCGCAAAATAATAGTGTCATTTTATTCAAGGATTGCGACGAAAATCAAGGTTTGCAAAACACTGGTGTAGGCAGCTTACAAGGACAGTATAAAAATGTGAATTGGTTGCCAACAAGCACCTGTGCTAATCCGTTCTGATTATTCCAAGGATTTTTTTATTTTTTCCTTTGCTTCTTTGGATTCAGTGGAAACTTTTTTATTGCAAAAGAACTTTGAGGGGCTTGAGCAGCCTATTTCTCTTTTCAGTCGGGCATTGAGAGATGCTGAGATTAGATATGACATCATGGAGAAGCAGGCCTATGCCTTGGTGAAGGATCTCAAGGCTTTCAGAGTCTATGTTCTACATTCGAAGGTCATTGTGTATGTCCCTTCATCCTCTGTGAAGAACATTCTCATTCAACTTGATATAGATGGAAAAAGAAGCAAGTGGATTGCCAAAATCCTCGAATTTGATCTAGAAATAAAACCCACCAAACTAGTTAAAGGAAAAGGTTTAGCCAATTTGTTGGTTGAATCTAATTGTAAAGATCTAGGGGTTAAATTCACCAACACTTGCACAGAAAGATAGCGGACTGAAGTGTCTGGTAGCAGTTCTCAGGACAACCCTTCGTTGGTAGAATGTTCCTGATATAGAGATATCATATATTTTCTGCAGGAGTTGCGGCCTCCAGATGGTATGGGAAGGAGTAAGGCAAGAACTTTAAAGCTCAAAGCGATAAGGTATTACCTTATTGACCAATTCTTGTATTGGAAAGACCCTATGGGTGTGCTTCTAAGATGTTTAGACCCATAAGAGGCCCAGAAAATTATATTGGATTTCCATGACAGCCTATGTGGGGGACATCATTTCTGGAAAACCATCGCTTACAAAATTCTTAGGGTCGGGTACTACTAGCCTACTCTATTCACTGATATCTGTACGAAAGTCAGGGCTTGTATCAAATGTCAGAGGTTCTCTGGGAAGCAGCAACTCAAGTCCCTACCATTGAAACCTATGCTAGCTTTAGGACCTTTCTAGCAGTGGGGCCTTGACTTCATTGGGGAAATTCATCTCACTTCAAGCAGTCAGCACAGGTGGATCTTAATTGCAAAAGATTACTTCACCAAGTGGATAGAGGTTATCCCCACAAGAAGCACTTCTCATAAGGTGGCCATTGGTTTTCTGGAGGATATAATAGTAAGGTTTGGTTTCCCAACCAGAATCATCACTGACAATGTTGCATCCTTCAAGGCTGAACCATTCATCAAGTTTTGTGAGCAATTCAAAATTGCGTTGATCCACTCTACCCCCTATTACCCCCAAGGAAATGGACTGGCAGAGTCCTCTAACAAAATCCTAATCAAGATCATCAAGAGATTATTAGAAGACAACAAGAAAGCATGGGATTCAAAGCTCATATTTTCTTTGTGGGCTGATAGAGTAGCGACAAAACGGTCCCTGGGCATCTCCCCTTTCCATATTGTATATGGGATTGAAGCAGTTTTTCCTTCCTAGCTTGCCCTGCATGTGGAAAAATTCTTCCAAGACTACCAAAAAGAGCCTGATGACATGATCAGGAGGATTCATCAACTAGTAGAAGTGAATTAGACTAGAGAGCAAGTGATGAACAAAGTACATGACCATCAACATAAAATCAAGCAGGCGTTTGATAGGGAGAGCAGAAAAGAGGATTTCCAACTGGGAGATCTAGTACTCAAATGGGATGCCCCCAGATAGGACAAGGGAAATGGTAAATTTGAATCCCTTTGGATCGGATCCTTCAAGATTTATGAGGCATTTCTGAATAATACTTATAGGTTGCAGAATCAGGAGGGTGAGGAAGTTTTTGCTGGCCCTGTAAATGGGAACTTCTTGAAAAAATTATTTGTTTAAAGATGCAATCGACGTCCCACCATTGTAAATACCATTTATGTTTTATGTCTGTTTTATTTTGTTTTCAAGAGGAGACTCCATAACCCAAAGCAAGGCACTGGAGCTGTGCATTCTTGGCAGCTCAAAGGGGGCATGTCATCCCCTATGGAGTCAAATGTTAGCGACTAATATTGTCATGTGCTAGTGAATCGTAGTTTTGGCCTAGGTCTGTAATTTTTTTGCCTGTATTTTCCCCTTTTTGCAAAATCGATCATATTTTTCTCCTCCCGGCATATACTTTTCTTTGTTTTCCTTCATCCTTTTGATCGACCTATTTTCCTTGTCAAATTTTGCCCGTGAGATATCGGCCCTAATATTTTTTGTTTTCCCTAAGGTCGATTATTTCTCTTTTTACCTCTGTCACTGAGCCTTGATTTTTCCCAAGTCCTAGCCACGCCGTCCAAGTATTCATTTTTGCAGGCCGCAACACTGAAAGAGGTCTAATATGGAAGCAAAAGAAAGAGAGCACGAGAATCGGGAGTTCAAATGTTGTGAGATTATGCAGCAAGGATCACGAAATCCCAATTTGTGAAAGGAAATATTTGGGTCGTCCGATCATGAGGAGCATAGGGTCATTGATCTAACATTGGTGATTTAGGAGGATCAAGAATCGGGAGTTCGATATTCTCGTCGACAAGTGCATCCATAACCCGAAACCCCGAAACACGAAATCTTGATTTCGTGAATCAGAGGTTTCACAAGAAGCAGGTCCGGAAAGGGAGATAGTGTTCATCGCATAGTTGGAATTTTGTATTGTCAGGGAAGGGATCATAGCCATCCATTTTAAAGAGAGATTGATCGACGATCTCAACGGTCATTTCGTGATTTAGGGCATTGCAATATTAGAGCCAAGATGGAGTGAAACTCCCAAGAAGCTAATCCCTAAAATATCATGGAGGATAAGCACAATGTCACGGCCCGCGGTCTCATGGGGTGATGGGAAGGAGATATGCAAAAGACTAGAGCACCCAAGTTGGTTACGGAAAAGAGAGATGCATGGCCTTGAGGTGCCAAGATTGACTGAAGGGGATTGTGAGTTTGCCTTGAACGTTCATGGGAATCAGGCCTCGTCCTAATCCCAATAAAGGCAGTTAATGAAACTGAAGAAGGTGGTTGAAACCTTGTTTCAACCATAAATAGAAAGCACGAAGGGATGACTATGGTGGTTGGCTGACAACCCAAAGCTCCTCTGAAAATGGGTTTCCTGCAAAGCCCATACTAGCTTAAATTTGCATCTGACAGAGGATAACAGGGACAATCTGACATAAGAAGAAGAAATGTGAAGCTTTGAATGCAGTAGTCAGATTATGTCCCTAGAGGATGTTAGCAATTCTGGATATATATACTCAGTTTTTATATTTTGAGAGGTGGGGGATGGTAGAGCAAGGCTCCTGAATTGTAAAGTTTTAATGAACATTTTGTTTTTCTGGTTATGTATCTATATCTGAGATTTCTTGTTTAATGTAAGTCAGCTTGTCTTCATTTCTTTGTAACAACTGTGTTAAAACACTCGGGCATGGGTGAACTAGTCAAGGGTAGTTACGTTTCTTTGATGTATGGTTGATCACAGTAACATCGCCACCAGTTTTAATCAGCTTCTCATGTTTCCTTTTCCCTTTGATGCTGAGAGCTCGAGCATGGATGTTCCAGTCGATTTGTTGTGACTTCTTTGCAATGTATGATTGATTGCAAAGTCATTATAATGTTTTTCAGATCTCCGGAGTTGTGAATTCGAGAAGATCTTGAGTTTGAAGCTCTTCCCCTTACTCACCACTATACTACAACTTACTGACTAAATTTAGACCAAGACCTCACCTATTTGTGCATACCAACCCAATTTTTCGAGTTAAACGATACTTTCTTGAGACTGTGCCCATTTGACCCCATTTTATTACCAACCCGTGACACAAACTCTGATGGGTACCAGGCTTACCTCTGCCACAATCCAGGGGTGACTTATGGTGCTAACAAAGCAGTTGGATGATATGTTTCTGCACTAGAGTAGTTGTGTTGGATGCTCTAGTGTGTACTCTCTTATTTTTTGGTGGTCTTGAAATGCAAGGCTTACAATCCCAACTTTGGGGATCTATCAATTGGACAAGCTCGTGTTTCGGTTGAGGATTGACACTTGTATTGGCTCTGAATATCAACTCTCTAGTATCTTTAAAGGGTTTATGCATATTGGTAAGGGACAAGGATATCACAAAGAAGTCATGACAGGCTTGGTATATGGATTAAAAGGGAAACAAATTTTCCACCATCGTCATTGCACAGACTTAAGGGGGTCAAAATTACATTGTTATAAAGGAGTGAATATCCCAAGAAGAGTTTCACAAACAATAATGGCAAGAGATGATTTATGTGAATACAAAAATATTTTTTGTCAGTATGATAAATTTATTCTGGGAGAAGACAATGAAGTAGGCTCAACAATGCATAATCACGTCCCAATGGAAATTGAAGGCATCATAATGTGACAGGATGGAAAGGAGCAGGAGGACCAGGGGAGTGCGTAAGTTTAAATGTCCAAATGTTTTTGCAAAGTAGATGTTTTTTGGGTCAGTTCAATAAATAAGCAACATGTAAGATAACCTAGAATCTATCTTTGGCTCATCTCTTTTGTCAATGGAATCAATAACTGATGTATTATATAATGGTTAGTTTAGAGGTAACCAATTTAATGGTTGTTTGCTTCGACACAAAACCCTTTTTTTTTAATACTAATACAAATTTAGTTTCGATTAAAAAAAAATAATAATAAACATTTTTTTTTGTAGTGGTAGGTTTATCTCCTTTATCATTTTTATATTAATGCTTAAATTTTTAATTTTAGTAGATAAAGAAAGATCATTTATTGAAGCTCCAAACACTAATAAAATCCTAACATAAGAGCTTTCTTACCTCTTATTGCTTATGTTTGAAGGCTTTGAGAACATGCCATATTAGAAAAATAAAGGAAATCGCTAAAATATTTTTTCCTTAACTGTCCAACCTTATAGGAAAATGATAAAGCATCCTCCATTGGATCGAGGGACATCCCAACATTTCATTTAACAAGTGTTGCATGGCAGCTTAGTCCCTACCAAGTAATGAACTAAGTTGCCATGAAACACTAGTATCTATGTTTTTGTTTTATATTTCTATTCATAATTGGTATTACACGATTTAGGATGTGCTTGTGGGATCTACACCAGCCACAATGGCGAAGAAATTTTCTTTAAGAAACTCTTACCTTCTATCAAATCCTTGCAGGGTTCAAATTCCCAACGATATTAAATCAATAAGTAGTTTTAAATCATAATTAGCTCCATCGGTTCAGAAATGCATTCGTTCTGAGCACTTGGTTGGCAATAAGCACCTGGTTGTACTTGGTTGGAAATAAGCACTTGGTTGTACACCTTTGTATGGGTTGAATGGTAGATCCAAACAAGCATTAAGTGCTCTATTTTCGAGTCCCATATATACATCCCACCTGTCCATAAATTCCATGTGCTTATTGTTAGCCTAGATATACGTCCTATCCATAAATCCCCCGTGACTTCACCTACAAATTATATTATATTTATCCTTGTCCATTTGTGGACAAGCACCCAATAAAATTAATGCATGACAAACCATATCTATCATTATGCAAAACCACCCATTGAAATGTAGGTCAAATAATTAAATAAATATTGTAGGTCATGCCATAGATTTACTATAGAAAATCTTGTCAATGTAAATGGTTTATATGGCCAATGTAAATGGTTTGACCTGCTATCAGTTTCAGAGACGTAGAATAATGTCAGTTTTATTGGAACATAAATTTTTTCCTCAATAGAGGTAATTATTATCGTATAGTCTTGTAACATCCCTAGTTCTAATCCCCGTGAATTATAATGTAATTGTATAAATGTGAATCAGGTTGGTGAGTCAATGTGTTGGGGCGAAGAGCTCGTATTGATTTAATGTGGTTGGGGGATGATTTGTATATTATGAAAATTGAAATAATTAATACTTTAGCAATAATCGATGGTACGATACAAAAGAGATGAAGAACAATGGGGGGCTATGATTCCATGAGAGAGAGAGTTCCAAGGGGGAATTATTCATAGGTATTAATCCAACCCACATTCCTGAAATTATTATCTTTGTGTATAACCTTCTATTTGTTGATTGAGTGTATGAGAGGCCAATCATTAAACTCATGTAAGAGGGTGGGTGTGAGTGGTCACATCCCATAGTTATTGGAGATAATGGGCTGAGGTATAGTCATCCTTGAGAAGAGTCTGAGTCAAACAAGAAAGGAAGAAGAGGAAATTTGTATGGATAAGAGAGGAGATTTTTTACATAAAAAAATTTGGTAGCAAAGAAGGGCAGAGGGATGGGAAGAGGACCAGCTATGATATACTTGAAGGAAACCATTGTATGGCTTTTTTTTTATGTTGAGATAAAGGCATGTGTGTTGGTAAATCAGTTTGTAAGCCTGTGGTGCAATTTCTTGTTGAGGAAATATATCAAAGCCTTGTGAAGGATGGTGTGAGAAAATATGAAACAACTGAGAGTTCCTAGAGTTCTCAACTGAGTGATTCCTAGCCAATTGATTTCACTAATGGCCCCGATAAATGAATGGTACAACCCAAGGGAATATGAACAATGAAGGGGGTAAATTCCTTAGGTAGTGCAGGTTGTGGGGAAAATATAGAGTTGGAGGTTTGGAACTGTTGTGAGACTAGAACCTAGGTTTGGGGCTGCTATGTGTGGAGAGTGGATAGTTAGTGGGTCGGATCTCCTTGTGGACTCATAGTCACAATTCGGGGGTGGCTTGCTTATGAAAGAAAATGATCAGTAATGCCTATGGTTGGGAGGTTCATCCTTCATTTTCAACTAGTTGCTTAATCATTAGTAGATAAGTGGTTATGTTTTTCTCTTATGTTAAATTTCATTGTGTAAATAATTTATATGAATATTGTGTGTTTGTTGTTTCTTGAACAGTTGTATTCATGTTTAATATGCGTTATTGTATGCATTTAGAAATGCAATATCAGTCAAATGGTCAAATATGTGTGTGATCTGCCGCTGGTAAGCTATAGGAATTTGATTAGCATTAAATATTAATAATTGAATGAGTTTTCGCACGTAATGATACTCAGCTGGGTGTTGGGCACGTTACAAGTCCTTTGAATATATGCTTTAATTTTTGACATTTTAAAATGAGGTGCTCTGCAACCCATGAGAGGACATGCATATTATGTGATGAAGTTTTTGCTTGTTGAGTTGGATTGACAACATCGACGTACTAACACGATGGGAGGTTAAATGAATCGATGTAGTTTTCAATTAAATAAAGAATTGGCGTACAAACATGATGTGAAGTCATGATAGATTCCATTAATTATTTAATTAATTTTTAACATTGAAAGACATGAAGGTTTCAATAAGACTTTAAATATATTAGCCAATTAAAATTGAGAAAATTAAGTGATGTTCATAGGGATAAAAAGGTACGATTAGAACTAGTGAAATGAATCACACAACATCAATCCTCACTTTTAAAATGTGTATCAAAGAATACCACCCATCCCATTAAGATTTTAGATCACGTTCACTCAACTATAAAATTGTTTCCCACAATTCAACTCACTTAATTTACTAATACATTTAAAACTAAAACATACTTATTTAAGTTAAGTTATCTTAGTGTTTGTAATCTCAATCATCCACAAATTTTTAATATTCATCATGTTCTTTATTTATTTTTAATCTTAAAAGTGACCTCATTTCAATAATTGAATGATGGTTTATTTAATAAATAATCAATTTTATCTAATAAATCATGAGTGCATTTAGTTTAATATTTTAAAATCTTATAATTACATTAAATTATGGCCTCCATTTACTCAAATCTACATTTTTGTTGAGTTCATTAAATAGCTCCAAGATAAAATTGTGTTGGAAAGTGATCATTGTCACTAAACACAATTTTTTAATTATAAACATATAACATTCTATTTCAAATTTTGTTTTGAACATGGGCAAGTGACAACTTCACCTTTGAAGGCAAAGGATTATTGGGAAAAAAGTGGGAGACTAGTTGTTACACATTATTTTCATCATCTGTATGACCGTTAATGATGTAAACCTATTTGTAGTCTTCAGAGGGGTCAGTGGCCTGAGTTCCTGAAGAAAGAAGGGAGAAGAACTTTTCCTGAGAAAAGAAGTTGCATTTTCCTTTATGAAAACCCTATTAAAGATGATATTCGCATGCTGAACTATGGCTAGGGTGTGATAATTCCTTATTCTCGCAGGCTGCACCATAGTTGGGTTGCGAGAGGTTCGCAGGTTGCTCTATAAGAAAGGTGTGGGAATGCTCATACGTGGGAAAAACGAGCATCTTCTTGATGCTTCTAGAAGGAGAAACTTCCATGGTGAGGTGGCATCCGAATGGTTTGGATCTTACTCACTTTCATGATTTGGTGGGATCATCCTAACCTCCTCACCTTATCCTCTTCAACTTATAAAAGGAGAGGAGCTCTCATGGAGAAAGTTGGCTTGGATGAGATTAGCTTTTGGGATTAGCTTGGATTGGATTGAGCTTTGGGGATTGTTAGCTTGGCTAGATGAGCCATTTTGTCAAGATAGATTGTGAATATTATCAGATCTATGCTCTCAAAATTCTTGGAGTGGAAGTGTGTCAGCTATCCCTGAGTTAGTCTCGAATCACTTGTTACTCTGATCTACTTCAAATCTTGTTACCCGTTTCATGTCATTGATGTGGGATACATTAAGGGCCTCCTGTGATGAGTCTTTTCCTGTCAGCTTCAACTCACTATCCAGTAATTAGAATTAGAAACTAATTGGTACCTTGGAACTTGCATGCCTCAATGGCAGGTTTCCTCGTTTCGACAATGGGCTTTCATTATTGACCCCTGATTGGGAGATTCTGCCAAGTGTTCGACTTCAGCTCATTAATTCACATTCGTTGGATTGTACTAGTGTACCTTGGGATTCATTGACATTAATGATGTAAACATGTTTGTAGTATTCAGAGGGGTCAGTGGCCTGAGTTTCTAAAGAAAGAAGGGAGAAGAACTTTTCCTGAGAAAAGAAGTTGCATTTTCCTTTATGAAAACCTTATTAAAGATGATTTTTCCATGTTGCACTATGGCTAGGGTGCGAGAATGCCTGATTCTCATAGGCTGCACCATAGTTGGGTTGCGAGAGGTTCACAGGTTGCTCTATAAGCAGGGTGTGAGAATGCTCATACGTGGGAAAAACGAGCATCTTCTCGATGCTTCTAGAAGGAGAAACTTCCATGGTGAGGTGGCATCTGAATGGTTTGGATCTTACTCGCTTTCATGATTTGGTGGGATCATCCTAACCTCATCACATTATCCTCTTCAGCTTATAAAAGGAGAGGAGCTCTCATGGAGAAAGTTGGCTTCGATGAGATTAGCTTTTGGGATTAGCTTGGATTGAATTGAGCTTTGGGGATTGTTAGCTTGGCTAGATGAGCCATTTTGTCAAGATAGATTGTGAATATTATCAGATCTATGCTCTCAGAATTCTTGGAGTGGAAGTGTGTGGGGAACGAAGGACAGTTGGAAGGGACCTTACGACATCAAGGCCATGGTTGTAATCTCTCTTCCACATTTAATATGATACAGTAATATGATTCTTTCCTATAAAGTTGCTTGTGTTTTATTGTATGATTCCTTGATTACATACATAGGTTTATATTGAGTTTATGCTATTACTATCACTTTGGTTAGTTGTGTTCTTTTGCAGGATCATCATTGTATGAGTGTTGGAACAGAGCTAGGATGGCGATGGAGAGAGGAAGTGATGCTTAAAAGGTATGTCACCTATCCCTCTTTAGTTAGTAAATTCAATATTTAAAACTTAAGGAAAGCATCATGTTCTTGTGTGTTTTGTTCTAGATATAGGTGGATCTAGGGAGATCAGTTAGTGTCTGCACCTACCGATTTATCCAATAACAAAATTGGCGACTCCACTAGGGAGTGAATTGTTTCCTAGTTAGTCTAGTTTCCCTTGCTTTGATTGCTTGATTTCTGGTCTCTGAGTCTGTGGGAGATCCATCTAGACTCTCTGGATTTGAAAGTTCACTTAGACTCTTTGTCCTTTTTCAAAATTCCTTTTAATTACAAACATTCCCACACTTGACCTGTATACAGCCTGCAAAAACCCTTCATTTTTTCACCCTACTGTTTAGTCCAGTGTGACCTTCTCGCACCCTACCTGTGTCTAGACTGCGAAAATGCCTAATTTTCGCACTACACCTCACTACTAGGCTATGAACTTGTTTGTAAATTTTTTTGGATTGGGTCTTGTTATCTTTTGATGCCCAATTTTTCTTTGATCAACTAGATTGAACTTTTGGAGCCTATATTGATCTATTTACAGTCTGCTTGACATTCTTTGAGTTGATTTTAGCCATCTTTGCTTTGTTTGGTTTTGAAGGATTAGTCTCTTGCTTTGAGTGTCTTTCAATTACAAAGCATGTGTTTTCTTTAGGATTGTTTAGGGAAAGATCAGATTTCTTTTGAATAGTTCGCTTTAAAAGAAAACTTTTAGTTTGGATTTCTTTGTTTTAAGAAAGTTCATTATTGTTTTTAGTGAAATTTTTGAAACAAAAAGATTTAATTTCTTGCTTTATATTAGATTGGGGGAATCCTTACATTTGAAGTAGAAAAATTGCATGATTCTTGGCATTTTTTGGCCATGAATCGTGCATTGGTGTACAGTCTTTTTTTCTCATTTTTTGAGAATCTTGATATTGATGAGTTTTAAAATTTTGGGACATTGTGCATCTGGGAATGATAAATGTTTTCTCCTTCTCGTAGCATAGCTCTCATCGAAATGAAAAGATTACATTTTCATCTCTTTGCATAACTTCTGAGTCGGTCAAAACACCATATTGTCCACACCATCTTCCTTTTGAGTAACAACAACCTTAAAAATAAAGCTCTTATAAAAATTGATTAGACATTTTATATTTTCTGGCAGCAAACCTACATTAGATTAGTTGTAGGGATTTGGAATAGGTGTGAAAGATAACTTTCCAAAGATGCAAATAAACATAGTATCTTGTGATAGGGAGAGTTAAATCCACTTACTACATTTTTTCCTGGGAAGCCCTTCTCACACAAGGGTCAATCATGAGGTCACATTCAAACTGGCATAGTTACTCACCCTGCTTTGTTGGTCTTGGTGTAGAGATTGCACGTATTATGGGGGTCGCTTGAAGGTATACCCACATTTATGAGTGGAAACCTTTCGAGTTGATTTCGGGCTAGATACCTTGCCTTTGTGCATGGATCAGACTATTGACTATTTCCCCAGGCATCATTGTAGTAATTGGTAACCTTAGTGGCCTATCTCTCTAGGTTCTTTACACGACGTGACTGTGGAGGGGAAAGTCTTCACGGTACCTGGAATCGACGTTGGCCAAACTCAGTCGGGCTCCTTGGAGGGTATACCCACGATTATGTGTGGGAGCTTGCACCAGGGTGTAAGTCTGTTAAGCAGGTCATCAATGTAACTTTTCCACCCGCTCTATCTCAACCCCTTCTTACTTTGTTCCCATGATGTTGGATTTCATCACCAACTAGTGTGCTCATTGTGAGAAGGTTTTGTTTGCTTGCTTGCTTACTAGATTTTTAGCGTGTGTTGTTTGTTTTCCATAGCAGACTCTAGGTTGGATTTTTGTTTTAATGGCTTCAGTTCCCGAAATGACCAATGAAGGAACCCCTTTTCCAGGGGAACCTTTTATTTTTCCTTCTTACGGAAACACTGGTCCCCCTCACATCACTGCTTTGAGCCTTCCAGGTCTCACGATTGGATTACTGGTATGGTTGTTTTCCACTCAGGTAATCCTAAATGCAGTTAGTGCTTCAGTCGCAAGCACTTCCCCCCAAGAGCATCAACTTCATGTTGATCCTTCACCTTCTTCACCAATAAGGTCTTCTTCACCTTCTTCGCTTGCAAGGTCTCCTTCCGTTTCATCTTCTTCGTCAAGTGAAAGTTCTGAAGCTATTAACCCAGTGAATAAGAAGAAGAAGAAAAGAAAGATTAAGAAGAAGAAAGATAAACAAGGGTCAAAACCTCCAACCACTATCAAACATGTTGGAAAACAACCAGTTACCGTTACTCGTGATGGGAGTGTTGATGATGTCAAGATCACCCAAACAACCCATAAGCCTAAGTACCCTTGCAAGATTTGTAAGGGTAGCCATCTTCTTAAATATTTCCCTGGTCTATCCAAGGTTATAGAAGCATGGTCTACATCTCCTTTCCAATCCATGTCGCCATCCTCTGAACAACATGCTAATGACCCCCCGTCAACCAGTCATGATATGGTTGGGAAGAAGAAAAGTAGAGTCAAGTTCCCGTGTATGTTATGCAAAGGGAGTCATCTCACTCACCTTTGTTCTCGTATGGACGAAGCCTCAAAATTACTAGAAGACATGATTGTTTCACAGCCTCAACTTCTAGTTGCTTACCGTTAGCTTTCCCTCAACCCCCTATAGTTGATGGAATGATCACTCTGGTCCCTTCACCGGTCAATCCGGTTGATCATGTCGTCAATTTGGTCATGTCCTTAGTTGAACCAGTTGACAAAGTGGTTGATCCGATACCATCCTCGGTCAACCCCGCTCTCCCCTCAGAGAGTGAAACTAAAGCGGTCGATCCGATCCCATCCTCGATCGATCCCACTCTCCCATTAGAGAGTGTCACCCAAGTGGTCAATCCATTTCCACCTGTCGAACCCATTCTCCCTTTGGAGAATGAAACCCAAGTGGTCGATCCGATCTCATAATCGGTCGATCCTACTCTCTTGTTAGAGAGTAAACCAGATACTGCCCATGTTTTTCTCATTGATACAGACTCTGCCGTGTCGGGGGGTATTCCTCCTCCCATGAAACCCCCTCCAAGTAATGAGGCCATCCTTTTTAATTGGGGTGTGCTAATTGAACCTCATCTTCCCTCTCACATTCCTTTCTAGATTACAGTGCAAGTTTGTGGTCGGAACGTTCCTCAGACGTTGATAGATGAAGGTGCGTCCGTTAGCATTTTGTCCTCTTTTGCTTGCCAAGCTTTGGGTTGTCCACAGCTTGCCCCGGTTACGCAAAATTTGTTAGCTTTTAACAGAAGAACTAGTCAACCTTTAGGGACCCTTCCTCAGTTTCATGTAACTTTGGGAGGGGAAACTGTCTTTATTGATGCCATGGTCATCCAAGACCCCTTGGATTTTTCTTTACTCCTTGGGTGAGATTATGTCTATGCCATGAAAGCTATTGTGTCTACTATTTTTCGTGTGATATATTTCCATCATGATGAAGGAGTTGTGATTGTTGATCAACTTTCATTCATTGACCCTGCCTGGATTGCCTCCCTGAATGGTTCTTATATGCAGACGGTATCGCCCCCACCACAAGTCAATTATGTGGTGTTGTCACCCATGGATTCAACTTCTGATGACTTAGATCCAGTAGTTGACATGGTGATCTCTTCGATAGGTTTGTTAGAGCCCGATCTCTTTACTCATGTCGCTACCCTCGACATGGTGTCCTTCCAAAGTGTGTTTCTTCCTTCCAGTGAAGACCTCCTGGAAGCCATGACCGAGTTTTGTCCCTTGACATGGTGTCCTTCCAGAGCATTGTTCTCTTAGAATCCATGATCAACCAGACTTGAGCATGATTTTTTGATTTCAAGCTCGTTAAAAAATGAAACCATCTTTGAGCATGGTTTTCTGATTTCAAGCTCATTAAAAAATGAAACCAGCTTCGAGGATAGTTTTTGCATCTCTGAGGCAACCTCGTTAAAAAATGAAATAGAGGTCTATGAGCATGATATTCTAATTTCAAGCTCGTTAAAAAATGAAACTAGACTTGAGCATGATTTTTTGATTTCAAGCTCGTTAAAAAATGAAACCAGCTTTGAGCATGGTTTTCTGATTTCAATCTCATTAAAAAATGAAACCATCTTAGAGGATAGTTTTTCGTCTCTGAGGCAACCTTGTTAAAAAATGAAACATAGGTCTTTGAGCATGGTTTTCTGATTTCACGCTCGTTAAAAAATGAAACCACTTACAAGGATAGTTTTTTCGTCTCTGTGGCAACCTCGTTAAAAAATGAAACAGAGGTTACGAGCATAGTTCTTGTTTCTGTGCCAAGCTCGTTAAAAAATGAAATAGTTTTCCCCCTCTCTATTTGAGTCAAGTCCTTCATCTAGTATTTGAAGCTTCATTTCATTCTCCTTTGTAGTTGGATGAAATGAAGCTTGGGGGTCATTTGCCTCAGCCTCTGGACTTCATGCTCAAGTTGAGCCGCTAGCTTCTTAAGCTGGGGGCTAAGTACCAACCATGCGAATTTGTGGATAATGCGTTGGGAAGTTCAAGCATAGTTTTTAGTTTGGTTCAATCTTGTGTAAAAATGAAACCACCATGTGCGGGTTAGGACCTTAACATGTCCGCCCCCTTAAAAACAACCTTGTCCTGAAGGCTTGAGATGTGGAAACTACTGCAGAATGGTAGTTGGTTCCCAAGTGGCATCTGTTGGAGTCATATCTTTGCACTGTACTAGAACTTCCTTGATGGTTCTCTGACGCAGGCGATGCTCCCGCTGGTCCAAAACTGCTNCTTCAAGCATGAAACATGAAAAACAGGATGTAGCTTCGACTGACTGGGCAGAGCTAACTGATATGCGACTTGTCCCACACGCTTGAGAACTATGTAAGGGCCATAAAATTTGGGTGCTAGCTTCTGACACTGCTCGGCCTTAAGGGAAGTTTGCTTATATGGTTGCAGTCGCAGGAACACCTGATCCCCTTCTACAAATTGACATTCTGAGCGACCTTGATCTGCTTGCTGCTTCATTCTATTCTGTGCCATGACCAAGTTCTCTTTAAGGGTATGAAGGATATCCTCTCGGACTATAAGTGTTTGGTCAACCGCCTGTACCTTCGAGGTACCCGGTAAGTATGAGAGAACTGACGTTGGCTTCTGTCCATACACTGCTTCAAAAGGAGTCATGCGAGTGGCTGTATGGTATGTAGTGTTGTACCACCATTCGGCGAGGGGTAACCATTGAGCCCACTGGTG
>ML801231.1:332170-355998 GCA_009831015.1 Picea engelmannii | reverse complement strand
GAAGATCCTTCTAGAAGCGGAAGCTTCTATTAGGTCTTCTTACATTCACCTTATTCTATTTTATTGAAAGGTCTTATTAATATTGACCTTTATTACATCCGAATACATTGATCTACCTATGTGCGGGTTAGGACCTTAACAAAAAATGAAACCACCTACCTCAAGCATAGTTTTCCGCTAGTTCAATCTTGTGTAAAGATGAAACCAGGTCCAAGCATAGTTTTGTTTAGTTTTAAGCTTGTGAAAAAATAAAATCTATCCCAAGCATAGTTTTGTTTTGTTTTAAAGTTTGCGTAAAAATGGAAACAATCCTGAGCTTAGTCTTTGTTCTTTCTCATGCTCGTAAATACATAAGAATAAGTTACCGAACTTAGTCTTTGTTCTTTCTCGTGCTTGTAAATACGTGAGAATGAAACCGAGTATACTTTTATCACATTTTCGGACTCGTAAAGGTTATATGAAAAAGGAACCCACTGGAGTTCCCTTTAAGCTCTTTTCAGACTCTCTAAACATGAAAAGATTGTCGAGCAACCTTGTTCTTTTCACGCTCATTAAAGTATTTGAAGAAAACGTCTGTTGAGCAATAGTTTATCTCTTTTTTAGTCTCATCAGGCTACTTTACAAAAAAGGAACTGAGAGAGTTCTCTTTAAGTGTTTTTCAGACTCTCTAAACATGAAAAACCACTAAGTTTTCTTTCTTTGGACTCATAAAACAAACATTGAAAGGCCCATGTGGGACCGAACCACTCCTTCCTAGGGTTTGTTAAATATGCTTCGAAGGACTCATCTGAAGGATGGGATTACATCAACAAGCATATGTTGTCCTCCTCAAGCTTGTGTAAAAATAAAGAGGTACTCGCCATAAATGGTGAGGGAAAAATTGGGAAAGAAATGTATCTAAACCTGTATTCTGTGGAAGAGTCACTTTTGAACATGACACCCTTTCACTTGCATTGTGTCTAGGTTGGAAAATCTGCTTGTCTCTTGATCATACTCCTTTATAAGATTACAAATTGGTATGTGATCCCTATTATTGAGTCAGTGTTTCCAAGATAGTTTTTGTGTCGTCAATATGTTCAAAAATATGTCCAACCTGAAAATCCTTCTATTGCGTCAGCCATTTCTGTAGTCCTTAAGCCTTCTATTGCATCGACCATCCCTGAGTCAGTCCCGAATCACTTGTTACTTTGATCTACTTCAAATCTTGTTACATGTTTCATGTCATTGATGTGGGATACATTAAGGCCCTCCTGTGACGAGTCTTTTCTTGTCGACTTCAACTCGTTATCTAGGAATTAGACTTAGAAACTAATTGGTACCTTGGAACTTGCATGCCTCAATGGCAGGTTTCCTCGCTTTCGACAGTGGGTTTTCATTATTGACCCCTGATTGGGAGATTCCGCCGAGTGTTCGACTTCAGCTCATTAATTCACATTTGTTGGATTGTACTAGTGTACCTTGGGAGTCATTGACATTAATGGTGATTTCCCTCGCACTTGTTAATGGTATACACTAATGACCAGTAATCAATTGGTTTCTACCATGTTTGACTTCAACACAGGTATTCACATGGTTAGATTCGTACATAGAGTGGTGGAGATGAAGACCCTGGATATTTTTTGACAGATCCAGGTTCCGTTGGAGTATATTCAGTGTACTGTTACATAGATCCACATTGTATGTCTGGTGGCTATGTTCAAATTTGAGTCCTTAACACATAGATCCACAATGTATTTTTGGTGGCTATGTTCAAATTTGAGCCATATCGACATGGATCCACAATGCATGTTTGGTGGCCATGACCTATCTTACTTGACATGGATCTTCGCATGTTGAAATTTATGCTCTGATTCATTTGTATTCTAAGTATGGGAATGCCTACCTCAATGGTGATGTATTATTGTACTGTATTTCCTTGTTTGTTGGCAGGTTTCCGACTGACTATTCCTTGTTTCCTACACACACTTGACAAAGTATTTCAACTATCACTTTGTTCTAACTTCATACTTTCAAGGGCTCTCTGTTACACATTATTTTTTTCATCCCTATGGTCGTTACTGATGTAAACCTGTTTGTAGTCTTCAAAGGGGTCAGTGGCCTGAGTCCCTGAAGAAAGAAGGGAGAAGAACTTTTCTCGAGAAAAGAAGTTTCATTTTCCTTTATGAAAACCCTATTAAAGATGATTTTTGCATGTTGCACTATGGATAGGGTGCGAGAATGCCTGATTCTCACAAGCTGCACCATAGTTGGGTTGCGAGAGGTTCGCAGGTTGCTCTATAAGTAGGGTGCGAGAATGCTCATATGTGGGAAAAACGAGCAACTTCTCGATGCTTCTGGAAGGAGAAACTTCCATGGTGAGGTGGCATCTGAATGGTTTGGATATTACTCACTTTAATGATTTGGTGGGATCATCCTAACCTCCTCACCTTATCATCTTCAACTTATAAAAGGAGAGGAACTCTCATGGAGAAAGTTGGCTTGGATGAGATTAGCTTTTGGGATTAGCTTGGATTGGATTGAGCTTTGGGGATTGTTAACTTGGCTAGATGAGCCATTTTGTCAAGATAGATTGTGAATATTATCAGATCTATGCTCTCAAAATTCTTGGAGTGGAAGCGTGTGGGGAACGAAGGACGGTTGGAAGGGACCTTACGACATCAAGGCCATGGTTGTAATCTCTCTTCCACATTTAATATGATACAATAATATGATTCTTTCCTATAAAGCTTGTTGTGTTTTATTGTATGATTCATTGATCACATACATAGGTTTATATCGATTTTATGCTATTACTATCACTTTGGTTGGTTGCATTCTTTTGCAGGATCATCATTGTATGAGTGTTGGAACGGAGCTAGGATGGCGATGGCGAGAGGAAGTGACGTTTAAAAGGTATGTCACCTATCCCTCTTTAGTTAGTAAATTCAATATTTAAAACTTAAGGAAAGCGTCATGTTCTGGTGTGTTTTGTTCTAGATCTAGGGGGATCTAGGGAGATCAGTTAGTGTCCACACCTACCGATTTATCCAATAACACTAGTGAACCCTCCTCATGGAAAGACTTGTTATCGAATCATGATTGGGTGGAACTAAAAAAGTTTACACGACCACTAAGTTTGTAATGTATGTCAAAATATTTTCCACATCTTTTGAGAAATGTGATATAAATACTAGCACTATTATACTTCAAGGATCAACACACTTTTATAAATATTTTTATAATATTTTTGGAAAGGGAAAAATAGACATAAAATGGATAATTTAGACTTCTAAAGAGTATTAATCCATTTAATTTCATTATATAATATAAATCATTTAATATTATATGTCAAACAAAATATAATAAATTCAAATAAAATATTTAAATAAAAAAAACCCTTCAACAAAGAATTAAAACACATTATTTTTTATAAATATTATAATTTTAAATTATTTATAAAATAAAAAAATTATTTATAAAATATTAATACAATAATATTAATTTGGAAAAAAATGTTATTATATAAACTAAAGTCTTAAAATTTAAAAACAAGTTCCTTTTTTTATAAATATTATAATTTTAAATTATTTACAAAATAATAAAGTTATTTTTTAATTATTTACAAAATAATAAAGATATTTAAAAAATAATGATCATGATGATTAACGTCTACTAAAGTCGAATTGGTCTATTGGACCTTAAGAGGGTAAGTGATTACTTGTGATTCTTTAGAATTTTGTTTATGTGCTCGAAAAACATTAAGAGAAGCTTCTCAATATCACCATAGTTTTGTTGAGTTAAGAGGTTAGGAAGGTTGGTAGTGTGACAAATATTTTGAAAATGAGATCTAATATGGGTATAGGCTCGACAATCTAAGAGAAAGTAATTTTCATATTCAACCTTCTTAGTGTCACAAAGGTGACACACTCTTTCATCCCATGGCATTTTAGGAATTGACCAATGCCCAATTTCACTATGGTGCTCGTGAGAATTTGCTTTTATCTTTTTTTTTTTTTTTAAATAAAAAAGGTGGAACCTGCTATATTAAGTTATCAAGAGAACCTTGACAAAATTTACAGAGAGATATAAGTCTAAGTCACCAAAAATGTTGTCATTTTACCGGAAACCAGCATGGTTTGTAGAACTATCTTGCCCTTTGTCCTGCCCGGAGGAAACCAGCATGGTTTGTAGAACTGTCTTGCCCTCTGTCCTGCCCAGAGGAAACCAGGACAGATGGCGATAGTCCAAGTGAACATGTAACAGTAGTAAGATAAAACAAAGAAACGAAATAGCATAGAAAACCTAGATACCTGGTGACCCGTCGGCCTTGCTTGTCTGCCACATGGACCCCGCTGGAATGGTGAATGCCTGCACACAGAGAGGGCACTTGTTCTTTGTTGGAGCATTGGAGTACGCATCAAGGAGCAGGTCCAGACGTTGGCCCATGAGAAGGGCTCTGTGCTCCAGGTCTACCATGTGGCCTCGGAGTTCGAACACCAAAGCCAGATGCTCTGCATGGAGGAAACTACCATGTGAGCCATGCAAGCCATTACCCGCATCATCGAGGATGACGTTCCTCATTTCCATTGTCACTCCACCACCGGCTTCAAGCTCCATCCGTTCTGCACCGGCCGCTTTCTCCTTCCTTGCAGGGTTGTTCTCGTCCACGTCCTCTTCGGCTCTATCTTTGTCCCGACTCGCTTCCTCGACCGTTGCCTACCTCGCATGGCTAGTGGGGCTATAGTCACCCGGCCATGGAATTTCCTCAACAATGCACCCAGGGATGTCATCTGCCAGTGAAAATTTGGGACCGCTTCCATCCTGGTGGTTCGTCTCCATGGCTTAGGGTTCCGGGGTGGTCACCAAATCCATGAACAGTATTTCTTCCACATAACAGGTGGGGAACGCATCCACAACACCCTCCTCCAACCTGATTTCAGACTGAATTGTCATGGTCTCACTACTGCAACCAACCCCTGTCTCAGCAATGATGGCATGCAGAGCCAATTGGTCATCTCAAGCCTTCTTACGGAGGATGGAGGTCGCCAACGACAGAGCCCGCTCTAGCTTTTCCTTCCTTTGCCGCTACGCTTTGTGAGTGTACCAGGCCGAGCCACGGTGAGGCCTGCCCCGCTTCCTGGTCATAATTGCCAAGGAATATATACCAAAACCGTGAGCGTGCAGCGAGATGAGAGTAAACCAGGGCGAGAGAGAAACAAAGCTGCACTAGAGCTCCCAGATGAAGGGGAGAGCCGAAGCGAGAGCAGACCAATTCTGACTAGGCGCTCGAAAAAACAAGTTGCCCAAGGCCAAATGCACCTGGCTATCCATAAACTCTAGCATGATGAGTGCGTTGTGAGCGAGAGTGTTTGTGCGAGGGAGGTGTCCCTCCACCGTATATCTGTTGTTATGGTCGTCTACCATCGTTAATGCAGGGCAGGAGGGTGGCAGCCATCAACATTTATGCTATGGCCTAGTGCTGAGCCAGGTGTCGAGGAGCGTCCGCGTGTCACCCCATCCGGGGGAATTTGTTTTTATCTTAGCAATGCTTATTTTTTTCTTTACACTTGTAAAAATATATAGATAATTTTGATCTTCTAGATTAGGGTTGATTACATCCTTATAATACCTTAATTTTCTTTTTTCCTCTAACTCTTTATCACACCACATTTTCTCCTTAAAATTTGATTTGATGATATTTTTAATAGTAACTTTATTTTGCAAAATGGTGTCTTCCATGATTCCCCAATAGTTTAGCAAAGACGAGACATCTTTATGTCATCCTCACTTGAGTCGATGGTGGTTACAACTCAAATTTGAAGCAATTTTAGGAAGCCTCTTGTCTTCCATGTTCTTTAATTTGTTCACATACATTAGGTATCTGGTCATAGTTGTTCTCTCAATGGGGGGAAGGCTTGTTTCTAAGAGGAGGATGGGATAGGGTGTATTTCCTTTAATTTTGAGATTATAGGTTATAAAATTCTTTTGTATTTGCTCTATATTTCTCCAGGATTCACGAGAGATACTATAGCCCTAGACTTCACATCCATAAAGAATAACATGTGTAACAAGAGTCTCACAGAGGAGTTTATTCTTATCCCAACTCCAAAGATCGATTGATTTAGAATTGTTTTCAATCCCATAATAAGATTTACATCCCCCAATAATCCCCCAATATTATTAATTTGAAAAAATGTTATCCTATAAACTAAAGTATTATTTAAAAAATAATAATACAAGATTATTAATTTGAAAAAGTGTTATCATATAAACTAAAGTATTAAAATATAAGTATCAAATTTTAATAAAAAAAAAATTTACCCAACTATTTTAAATAACCCATATAATATTATTCATTGATAATGTCTAGTTGGAAATAACATGTGTTACGACTTTTTAACAATGTTTTGGGGAAGAATCAAACCAAAAGCAACTCTTCATGGACCACAAGGAAGGAACTCATTAATATAATAGTCGTAGTCTAAACGTTCTACGAAATGAATTTTCTTCGGCGATATTTTATGGGGAAATTTGTCCGAAATCCAACGATAAATTGGTAGATCCACAGATTTGAGTGATTATTTTTGTATAATCCGACTTCCCCGGGAGTTTTTCAGCATGATGAATCCATTTATGCATTCATAAATGGATTTTAAACAACAAAATATAGTGATTTCGTGCATATTTATGTCGCCAGATTCTGGCGACAAAAGTCATTTTGTAGAACAGTTAGACAACGCCTAATATAATATGTCAGTGTCTTTTATAACACCGTGTGATGTAAAAATATTTTTGGGTCCTTCAATCGACGGACCATAGGGAATTCAATGAAATCGAAACTATCTTTTTCTTTGTTGGGACACAGAGCTCACTGTAATTGGTTGTCCGAGTTGATAATCTTGTTTTCTAAGTGGGCATCAATGAGACTGGACTCGGGATGTTAGAATTACTAATAAACTGCCAACCATAAGGGAATGTGAGTCTGGTTCACATGGGAAAGGAGATATGAAAGCAATATACATGTATATCTATATGATCAGTGCACACGTGTCAGAAGCATGAATTCACGTTTTAATCCCAAAATTGAATTATATTGACGACAATCTGTGCAATACAACTGGTGACAATTCACAAGAATTTATAACTAAATCGAAGGAAATCATTCATGTACATAATAAGTGGGTACACATCTCAGTACGGTGGTACCTATTAACAAAGTCCATTAATAATGTAATTAATTTTAAACATTGAAAAGTGTAAAGGCAACAATAAGACTTCAATTATATTAACCAATCAAAGAAGAGAAAAATAAGTATTTTTATTATATTAAAAAATATATATTAATTTTTTTAAGTTAAACTTTAAATTTCATACAGAAATTTAAAATAAGAAACAAATTGATGTCAAATCAAAGACAAACTCATTACTATAGTCCCTTGGGAGGGCTAATAAAAGACTTGGGGTGTACTTTATCTTTTTTATGAAGAACCAAGCATAATCTTTGACTTGTGGTGTACTTGATCTTTGTTATGAAGAACGAGGCATAAACTTTTTTCTTGGTTCCACTAGTCTAGTAAGCTCTCAAGAAGTTCATTGTTTTTCTAAGTTAATTATTTAGAATTGTATAGAATTTAACATGAAATTCTATATATAAATAAATAGTATGAAAGAAGTAATGTTGATAATTATAATTTAAAAGATGTATTATATAAAATTAAGGAAAACTTTAGAGGTTAAATTTTGTCCATGGGTTAATTTTCCATGATTTTCAAAAAAAAAAACTCGTCAATTTCCATTTTTCTAAAATGATTCACTCTAGTCATATAAGATCAAAGTATTTTACTTTTAAAAAAAAAAATGTTTCTAAAATCTATACAAAATCCTTAAAATTTTGACTATGTTCACAAAAATATCGCTAAACATTTTATGGTTGGCATTTTAAGAATTATTAAGATTTACCAAGGTTTCTACACTTTAATATAAGTATGGATCCTTAAAATTCTCCATGCGTAAAATTTAACATAAAAACACCAAATATGAAATGGCATAAAAACCACTTCCATAAAACAAATTTGAAAATGATAAATAGTTTGTAATGGAGCATTCACCAAGTTATAAGTATGTATGCTTGAATTTCATTCATACATTAAATTTATTAGATGTCAAGGGATTATGGGAAACATTGAATGCTCTCTCTTTGTCAATCCCAATAAAATATATGCAAATTTTGTTATTCGGCTCGCTTAGCAAAGGAAAGTATAAAGAAATTTAAACATTAATACATTAAAGGCACACTATAGAAATTAAGTGGCCAGTCTTCGGCTGGTCGGAGGCTCTGGAACTAGGCGGGAATTTTGAATTAGGAAGGATGGTCATGCACTAGTGATGGTGGAGGCACGGGTGAAACTGTTCAGAACAAGTCTTCCACTGGATTGGAGGGCTCTTGGAGGCTTTATCCTAAGGTATCTGGTTTGGAACTTCGTTGGGGATCTAGAGGTTAAAACTATGTGAACAATCAACTAAATAGCTATTTTCCTTGGATTTTTTCCTTGCTTCCCCTACCTTGGCGCTCATACCTTGTTTTTAGTGATTTAATGGTCTTAATTAATATGTTGGAAAATTTTTCTTTGGGTCCTGGGCTCAGCTCCTTAGTATTAAATTTTCCTTTCTAGGAAATTGGACTAGGGTATGGTATTCGTGGCCAGTGTTCACTGTGTTACATGTGGAAGTCTCATGCGGTCTAATCTTGGTATTGACATAGAAAGGAACGTCATGGCACTTATGAGTGTTGATGACAAGGTAACTTGGCGGAAAGGGGGTCTTTTCACAAAGGCAAATACCTTGGGAGGAGCCCCAAAGTATTTACTCCCTTGTTCACTTACGTCGTCTCCCACTCCAGACATTACTATCAACCATTTATAGTGTCCTTTGTCTAGTTCTATCGATGCTCCCCTTGTATCTGCAGGCCTTATGCAACCTGCTATTGAGTCGAATTCTATCAATGAAGCTTTCATAGGCGCTAAAGGGGTGTTCTCACTAGTTAGTCTGAGCAAAACCCATAAACAACCGCACCCAAATGGTGTTCAGAGGAAGTTGTGGAAAGAAAATAGGAAGGCTAAGCATATGGTGTTGGGTTCAGACATGGTCCTGGAAGAGACTTGCAGGATGGCCCTCTGTGGTCTGGTAGGAAAGATTTCCTATAACTATCTTAGTACGGATCCGGTCTCAGCGTGGGTTGTCAAACACTGGACTCTGATTCTAGGTTATGAGTTTGAATTCCTTTACCTTACTAAAGGTTGGCTTGGATTTATATGTAAAATGTTGGAGGATCATTTTTATTGATCTCTCTATGGGTTTTTGGCGGTAGCATCTTGATGTTGAAATGTTGGCGGGTTGCTTTTGATCCGGAAACTGAACATTTTCAGTTCCGCCACTTGTGGGTTCTTCTACTGGGTTTACCATTTCACTTGTGGAATGAAGGAGCTCTTCGGGCTATAGTCAATGCTTTGGGTAAGTTTATTTCTCTGGATAAACAGTCACTTGTTACTTCTTCTAGAAAGGTGGCTAGAATTCTAGTGGAATTGGATATCCACTGTAGGTTACCAGAAGTCCTAGATATATAAAGGCGCGAGCGGAGGTATAGTCATAAATTGGACTATATTGGTATTCCCTTTCAGTGCAATTTGTGTCATCGAACTGGCCATCTTCGTCGAGAGTGTACTGGTAAATAGGTTGATGATTCGTTGGAGGATACTACGTTTCAAAGGGACCCACCCGATTATATGAATGAAGCAGACTCTCTTGGGAGCAATACTATTCATTATGGAGCTGAACTTTGGAGCCAGCAGGAGACTATCATGACTCTCACTGGTAAGTTGAAAAGTATTTTCCCTTCTTTATATTCTACTTTGATGCTCTGGGAGAAGAAGGCCTTGCATAACTCTCACTGGTTACTTTTTTCTACTACCTTAGATAAGGGGAAAATTGGGGGGGAAACAGTTCCAACTGATCCAGTTATTACGGGCTCGATGAGGCCGACTATCACTATATCACCCCCTGATTTTGTATCGGGGATTCCACCACCTGCTCTAGTGGAGTCCCATGCTCTTTCCCCTAGTGTTATGATTCAGGACTTATCCCCACAATTATTCACTACTCGGGATGGGACCTTAAATTATTCCCCCTCGCCTTCAGAGCTTTTGACAAATACACTGGTGGAGCCTAGTTGTAGAGAATCTAAGGTGGATGAATCCACTCTCAGTGTTGTTCTAGACTCATTGATTCCCTTTATCCAGGACTCAAACGATGCTTTAAAGTTTCCAACGTATTTAGGAAAGGCTATCCTTGAACCTTCGACGGGAAATGGGGCTACTACATCTCATAAGCATACCGAAGGGGCTGGAAAGGAATACGCCTGGTCCAGAGGCTTTGGTATCGAGCACTCACCTATTAAGACTAGAAGTTTACGAAAACAATTGATGGGTTTACCCTCATAGTCTATTGACATAGTTCCTCCCTCCACTGATAGTGGGGCACTTAGAGCAATGAAAGCCCTGGCGAGGGCTAAGTGATGTTGTTACTCTCATTAAATGTTAGAGGGATTGGAGGCACCCTCAAAGCTACCTCTATCCGTAGAATTATGGATCAAACTCGCCCAAATATCGTTTTCTTTCAGGAAACCCTGGTCCATTAAAAAAAAGCTAGAGATTGTATGCACCATTTACGTCCCTCCTGGGTTTCGAGTGTTGTTATTTCTGTGGGTACTTCGGGAGGATTATTGGTCACTTGGGACACAAATTTATATGATTTGGCTCATTTTCTTACTATTGGTGGTATTATGTTAACATGCAGGTGTATTATTAACAAGAGGTAGATCGCCTTGCTTAATATATATGGTCTATGTTTGGACTAGAAATTTTTATGGCACTCGATGGCAGATAGTGGTAGATTTTCCATTAACAACCTGATTATTGTTGGTGATCTGGATATAATTCTCTCTTCGGATGAGGCATGGGGAGGCTCCTTTGTTCCTGGATTGACAGAGGATTATTACAGAGATTTATTCCTTTCAAAAAAATTCATAGACATTAAACCAATAAAACTAGTTCCGACTTGGCGGACTAGGCGTTCTGGTCAAGAGGCCATAGCCAGGCATTTGGACAGATGTCTTGTCTCCAAAGGTTTATTTTCTGTGGTATGTTTATCCTGGTCCTGGGTTGAGTACCCCTTTATGTGGTGCAAAAGAACAGTGGAGACTTCATAGCAGGGCGATTTGGATAAAAAGTGGAGACAATAATACAAAATATTTTCATAATGTTCCAATCCACAATAGAAATCGAAAACATGTTTGGGAGATCAATGATGAAAATGGTTTCACCCTTATAGACCAAGGAGCGATAAATAAGGAGGCAATATCCTATTTCAAGAAGTTTTATAAGGCTCCATTTATTTTTAATACCATTGATCAAGTCAAAGTTATTGGTCTCTTTCCCGGGATGGTTAATGATGATGAGTTTGACCCTTTGTACAATCTTGTTACTATGGAGGAACTAAAGTCTATTTTATTTCAATTCAAAAAAGATAAGAGCTTGGGACCAGACAATTGGACGACTAAATTCTTCATCTTGTTTTTTACTTAGTTGGGGAAGATGTCCTTGAGATGGTGGAGGATTCAAGACGGAAAGGCTCCACTGTTGGGAGTCTAAAATCAACTTTTCTGACTCTTATACCGAAGGCAAATAAACCAATTACCTTTGATGATTTCTGTTTGATTTCCTTGTGTAGCATTTGTTATAAAGTGATATAAAAAATAATTGGTAATCGGATAAAGCCGATCCTATCAAGGTCACTCTCTATTGAACAGTTGGGGTTCCTATAGGGACAATGGATACAAGATGCTATCGGCATTGCACATGAGAGTCTACATAGCATCAAGAAAAATAAATTAAAGTCACTAGTATTGAAATTGTACCTGAGGAAGGCGTATGACTGCATTTATTGGGATCACTTAAGACTGACATTATTAAAAGTGGGTTTTGGAATCCAGATGACAAACTGGATCATGAGTTGTTTTACTTCTTCATTTGTTGTAATACTCAATGGAGAGGCAACATAATTCTTCAGGAGTGGCAGAGGTTTGCACCAAGGTTTCCCATTATCACCATTACTTTTTATTCTAGTTATGGAAGGGCTCAGTCTATTAATGAAAAGTAGCATTGGTGAACGCAATCTAACGGGAATAAAGGTGTCCAGAATGATAAAAATATTGCACTTACTGTTTGTGGACGATGTCCTTATTATGACTAAGGCTACATTAAAAGAATGGATGGAGATCATCAACATTCTTTAGTTATTTTGTAAAGCATCGGGATTAATGATAAACCAATCAAAAACTACTGTACATTACGAAGGACTATCAGATTTTGAAGTGGCTCCTTTTAAGGAATTTCTTCCATATTCCTTTACCAATCTCTCAATTGATTTCAAACATCGTGGCTATTTCTTAAAGACTAGTGCTTGTAAGACTGAAGACTGGAATTGGTTAGTGACAAAAATGGAAAAGAAGATTGGTTTGTGGTGCAACAAGTGGTTATCATTGGGTGGTAGATTTGTCTTAGTTAAATTTGTACTGGAGAGCCAACCTGTATATCGGATGTCCTTGGAGACCATCCCGTGTTCTATATTGAATAAGATTCGAAAATTGATGTTCAATTTCCTCTAGAGCGGTCATAAGACTACACAGCAGTTTCACTTATGCAAATGGGATGATCTTTCTAGACCAAAGAAATGTGGCAGTTGGGGTCTCTAGAACCTCCCTCTTTTTAATACGACATTATCGGTAAATACTCTTTGGAGAGTATTGACTCAGGATGATATTTGGCATAAGGTTTTAATGGATAAATATTTACACAACACCATTGTGGTCAATTGGTTCAAACAGGCCTCCCACAAACAGCTATCAGCATCTAGGATTTCAAATAGCCTTACAAGATCAATTAATGTGATTACCCACTGGAAAAGCTGGTGTCTAGGGTCGGGACATCTAATTTCCATTGGTAGAGATCAGATCTTAGGCCTGGGTGACAGATCCATCCTATCGGATGTGATGATTGCTCATTTAAAACAGAAGAGGATTATTGTACTAGCACAAGCGACAATATCTTGAAATCTTGTGTCATTATCAGAGAATTGGTTAAGTAGTGAGGAGTTGGGCTTAGCGGGATTGTTAGCAACTGAATGCGATTTATATCATAGAGTGCTACTAGGCATTAGTATCACACTCCGTGATTCAAACGACACACTTGTATGGACCGGGGGGGACTCGTCCGGAAACATTACTATTAAAAATATTTACTCTACTCTGATATCTATTATGGATTACCCGATCTAGTGTGGCTGGAAGGTAAATATTTGGAAATGGGACATTCAGTTAAAGATAAAATTGTTTATTTGGATGGCATCGAAAAATAAGGTTCTGACATGGGACGCTCTATAAAAAAAAGGATGGGAGGGACCTGGGGTTTTCTATCTCTGCAAACACAATTCTAAAGATATTAACCATTTATTCATTCACTGTTCCTTCTTAAAGACAGTTTGGGCCAGATTAACACTTCTTCTTCAGATAAAAAGAACATGGGAAGGAGCCACACTAAATTATTGCTTTTCTACTTGGACCAAGGATAAATTAATATCTAAAAGCCTAGTTTCTCTTACGTGTTGGTACATGTGGCTTGAGAGAAACAAAGTCATATTTGATGAGAGATCACCTTCAGTTTCTGCAGTGGTATACAAGATACTTGGATCTCACAATTGGCTACCCCAATAACTTATACCAATCTCCCTAAGAGTCTGCACGATCATACAGAAAGAAGGATATACTATTGCTTATTTTGATGGTGCAACTATATCAGGTGGCAAGCGATGTGGAGTTGTTGGCGTCATCAAATTTCCATAGTCGATTGTTTATCGATGGTACATCAACTGTGGGGAAGGCACCAACACAAAAGCGGAGTGTATGGGAGTTGGGCTACTCTTACACTTGCCAATATGTGGTCTATCCAAAATATACAGGTTATGGGGGACTCCAATGTAGTTATTGATTAGTTAAATCATAAAAGTAACCTACAGGTGATTGACCTTGAAGGATGGAAGCACAAAACAATGGATCTGACCACTATATTGCAAGGTATAAAATTTCATCATATTTACAAGGAATTCAATAAAGAGGAAGACTTTTTATCTAAACAAGCTCTCATGGAACCGGAAGGCAAATTATACTTTTTCCAATGGGTGGGTGGGGCTGGAGGCCCACTTACCCATATAAATCTCTTTGAAATTTCTCCAAGTTGAAGTGAATCAGGATTATCATTCTGTTGGTAGCGGGAACTTTCAAGTTTGTTTTTTGTAATTTTGAAGTGATAAACTTTATCTTGTTGGTTTATGCCTTTAGGCACTATGTGGTTTGTAAGAAACCATTTTATGGATAGTTGTGGGTTCTTTTTGTATCGAGCTAGAACTAAATGATCCATTTTGTTTAAGGATCCTTGAATATGTAAAAAAAATTATACTATAATATAATTTTGAGCGAATTTTCTATTGAAAAAAAAAAAGTGTTATAGCCTACTCCTTAGTACATAATCTTTTTGTTAGCCAATTCATTGGGGCAAAAAACTATATTCTTTCTAACTTATTAGAATAAAAAAATCATTGTTAAACAACATTACAAAAGTTTCCTAACATTTGTTTTCCCGAAGCAAGAAAAAGCTTACAATACTTAGGGTTACTAGACTAGCAACTGTTGATACAATATCAAGACTCTTATGTGTAGCTATATCATTGTGTGTAGAGAACACTTGGCCATCTAAAATATATGGTTAGTGGTTCATAAGGGGGTAGACTTTCACTTTTGCCATATGCCTCTAGGTCTTGGGTTGTTAGCATGTTTCCTTACATGTGAAGAAAACAAACTCTTAACCAATAAAAAAATGTTTTAGGTCATACTTCATGACCAAAAGGTAGTTTTCACCTATCACCATTATCTACTGAAAACCCAATATCCCCATTGATCATCATTTAAGCTATCAAGGAAGGGTTATGTGGTTTCCACAACACCTAACCATCAACCCCATACATAAAGCCTAAAACACTACAACTTAATTACAATTTTACCTCATACTTAGGAAGAACATATATTTGGGAAAAACATAGCTTCCTACTCCAAAAAAATATTTGAGTTTCCATAAACCCCTTGTAGCTTGAATCTCCTATGCATAGGCATGCAATGGGTGAATAGCCTATGTGAGTGTCATAGCATTTTCAACCAACATGAACTCCATGCGAGTGTGGCATGCGCGATGACATTACCATGAACAACTAAAAGGAAAGGAAACCCAAATATAAGGGTAAAGTTTACATGGAAGAGGAAAATGTTGGCATCTTTGTGAGCGAAGGGGGAACCACTTGCCATAGCACGTCCCCTCTCACGAGATTCTCTTTCTGAAAGTTACATCATATTTGCGTATGTGATATTTGTAAGTTAATTTATTTACATTGTTCTATATATAGATAGATAGTGTAATAATTTAATTTTTAATTAAATTAAATATTTTTATTATAATTTAAATATATAGATAGATAGATAGTGTAATAATTTAATTTCTAATTAAATTAAATATTTTTATTATAATTTAAATATATGGTGAAAGTTAAATATTATTTATTTAAAGTTTGAAGTTTCTTTATTAAAAATAAAATAAAAGAATATAATAATTTATAATGTAATAAAATTAATAATAATAATTATGTATTATTTAATAAATAAGTGTTAATAGTTTGAAAAAGTATATTTTAGGAGAATTATTTGCTTGATTGTTATTTGTTAATAATTTTTGTAATTATGATTTTAATGTAATTTATTAGTAATCTTTATAAATATGATTAATATTATAATATAAAAATATTTTATATATAAAAAAAAGGTTAAAAAAACAAAATTGGTTTATTGAGGAATTAATATTTTAATAAAAAATATTTGATTAAAATTCACTCTTAAAAATTACTATATACTACATTGAAATATTTTGAAAAATAACTATATTTGATTTTCTTTTCAAAAAACATAAATTAAATTATTTTTAGATATATATAAGGAATGTGACTTACCATGTTCAATTAATTAAATTGATATTTAATTGAATATGGTAAATCACATTCCATATATATATAAACTCAAATAGAGGATAGATTCTTAGGGTTCAAGAGTGAATTGCAGACAATGAAGGATATGATTCAAGAAATGGAAAAACATAAACAATCAATCCAAGAAGGAGAGGTTGAAGAAAATCACAACTTGAGCGATATGATTAAAAAAGTAGAAGAAAAATTAACCAACAATTCGATCGTCAATAATCTAGAAAAAAAAATTGGATATCAAACCCGTCAAATAGGAAATGAATAATCTAATCGAACTAGACCATGAGCGTAATAAAAGAGCCTTGAACCTCATAATTTTTGTATAAAACAACAACAAGAGGAGGATACACTAGCAATAGTAAAAGAAGAATTAAATAATAAGTCACAAATTAATACAACTTACCTCATAAAAGCAAAGAGGCTAGGAAAAATAATTGATCACAAAGATAGGTTGATATATGTCAAAGTAAGTTGTAATGACCATAAATATAGCATACTCAGTAAATCTCCGAGCTTAAAAGAGTTAAGAATATTTATAAATGAAGACCTCATTCCCAAAGACCAAGTTGAATTAAGGAATGAAGTTTAAAAGGTAAAAGAAGCCAAGAAAGAAGGAAAATGGGCAATAATTAGAAATCGAAAAGCTATTGTTAGGGATAGACATAAGAAGGATAATAATAAATAGGAATTTGGGACACTCGAGATCCTTTTTTGGAGCTGTCGTGGCTTTCCATGGAACAAAGGTCCTATGATAAGTTGGATCTCGAGTGATATTGATATTATTGGTCTAGTTGAAACTTGGGAGCATGAAGAGTCTAAGGTCCCTAACATAGAAGGATATGTCTTGTGGTCAGCCTGGAACAAAAGGTCCCACCATAGAAGGATAGGAGGCATAGCTTGTTATATAAGAAAGAACATTTCTACTCACATTCAACTTCGTAAGATTGAGCCTCTCAATCAATACATTTGGATATAAATTTCAGACACCAATGCTAAGAACATGCATATAGCAATTTGCTATTTTGCACCTATTAATTCTCATTTTTATAAGAAAAAAAATCTAGATAGTAATTGTCCCTATAATAATTTAGAACAAGATATTTATAGTTTGAAAAAAGAAGGTAATATCCTCCTGTTAGGAGACTTTAATGATAGGACTACAACTAAACAAGCTACTCTTTTAAGCATTGATTCCAACCACAATCCTTTATGGCTAGATGAGGACCTTGTTTTATCTAATAGCTACAAAAGAAGCTCTAAAAACCTAATTAAGAATTTGTTTGGTACTGAGTAGGTCAAGATCTGCAACTCTCAAGACCTAATAATTTTCAATGGAGTAATGAAGTGTCCAAACTCCAACCAAATGACTTGTATTCATGGGCTAGGTAGTAGTGTCATAGATTATGTGATATATGATATCCCTGTTTCCAACCAAATAGCAACTTTTGACCTTTTAAATGATCATGAACCCGACTTTGATCATAAACCTTTAACCCTAACTCTAAACTTTGCCATGCATAGGAGCGTCATTGAAGAGAATTTTGATAATCAAAGGAAATTGTGCTTTGACAAAAGTAAATTTGACCTTTTCTTAAAGGTTTTAAATAGTAAATTACATCTCCTAACTTATAAGGACAACATTAAAGAAATTTATCATAATTTTACAACTACCATTTCCACTTCTATTAACGAGTTATCTTTCGAGGTGTCCTGTAAAAAGAATAATAGAACGCCCAACCCTTGGTATGATAAAGAATGTAAAATTTCTAGGAAATCCATTAGGAATGCTTCTAATGAGTTCTTAACTTGATAAGATCAATACGTACAAATCCCTAAGTAAAAGGAAAAAAAGGTACTATATCAATAAAAGGAAAGAACAACTTTCACAACTATCTAAGTTGGATCCTAAGAAGTTCTGGAGCCAAATTCTAAATCACAATACTAAAGAAAATAATATGATTCCCTTAAGGGACTGGAATTCCTACCTTAAAATTCTTTACGATTTCCCTATTGACATGGACACCATTCCTATTTTCCCTATAGAGGATCAAGTTTTTTCTTTAGATGACATAGAGTTTGGGGTTAAGCGGCTTGCAAATGGGAAAGCTAAGGACATTGAAGGATATCGATCTGAAATTTTTAAAATCAGAGGGCCTATCCTTATCCCTCATATACACAAGCTCAACAATTTAGCAGTCAAGCAGGGCTTCCCTAAACCCTGGATGCAAAGCCTCATTGTTCTTATTTTTAAAAATGGGAATAAAAACATTCCCTCTAATTATAGGACCATTATGATTAGCCTAATTTTAGCCAAGCTTTATGGAATTATGTAATATCCCTATTTCCCCCAGTTTTTAAATATAGATATAACTGGCGAAGAGACTATGGAAGACTAAATATGTGTGAATGTTTGATTTGATGAACCCTTGTATAAAAGGGTCAATGTATGAATTTATGTTATTAATAGAATTTGAATATGTGTTGCACAATTGTTGAAAGGGGGGAAGTTTGTCAAGATAGACCATGGATGTTATGAGAGATATGGTGAACGGAAACCAAGTATGGTTGATATGACCCTCACCAGACCAATACCTACTGGGTGTAATATCTCAATAGTCCTCTGACCCAGAAATGAATTACTAGTTAGGCTGGTAGTTGGAAGGCCATCCTCAAGAGTTAATGAGGAGATGGGGCAGGGTACCCATCTGCAAGGCTTCCAAGACTGACCACGAATGGGGATTCGAAACCACACAACCTTGCTAAGGAAGGAAAGAAATGAGGTAATTCAGGGACAGAGACAGATCTACGAGATATCAAATTAGAGAAAAACACTCTCTCGAGAAGAGCAGTGCATATACTTCGATTCTGAAGTTGAGAAAGAAAACTTGAGTAGTAAGCTTAATCTAGTTGTAAGAAGCCATGGGAAGGGTTTGGCTACAAGCTGATAAACGAGGTTGATGAGTGACTAAGGAAGTACTCGTGAAGACCTCCTTGCTTGGAGCAAACAAAACCAATTTCCAAGTTCCTATGGGATAAGGAGAGTAACCTTCATCCCTGACTGTTGTGGAGTAGAGAGAAAGAATCTCTCTTAGAGCATCATGGTCTAGCTCGGGGGTGTCTAGTGGTAAATCTAGTAGGAGTGGTTGTGGCTATGGTTGGGAGGAAACATTCACCCCTTTTAGCAGTTGCTTCACATTTTCCAGTTCTGATAAGTATTTTCATACTTTGTGTATTGTATTGAATGTGATGATGAAATGTTTGTGTTATGATTCAGTCTTTCAGTATTTGAACAATTATTAGAAAATATCTGTGAATTCTATAAATTTTTATATCTATATGATCTTTCAACTTATCTCAGTTTTGTTGTTAGATAGTCATGAGATGTGAATCCACGGGAGAGAGAGGGGGTAGGATTGATTGAAACACATAAGCCCTGCCAATCCTGTGAAGTTTACCTTAGCGGGAATGTTAAGTCTGAATTATGTGGAGAAGGGCATTTTTCCTTTAGACTATTCACGCATCTGACCGAGGGCTCGTGCCCATGTCCTTAACCCAATTGGTGTTCAAGGATTAGTTCTTAGCCCCTATAATTTCCAAAGTATCCATGTGACTGGGGTCTGAGAACCCTGCGATAGTCCAAAAAGGGGCTATCTCTTTGGCTTTAGGACTTCAGGACTTGTGACTCCACAACCCTCAAAAGTAGTCAAAGGCCGAAGTCACGAATCGAAGAGGGTCGTCGATCTAGGGATCCAGTATGGATCTCTCTCGGCCATTAGATAGGATGTAGGAAGGGAGGTGTTAGGTACTTCGACGAAGTTCTACTTCGAGATAATAAGAGTAGTCTAGCATCGAAACTCCTGAACACTAGAGTCACAGAGTAAATATGGACCGTTAACAAGGAAGGAACACATGTTCATAGATCAACGATCATCCGGGAGTCTGGGTACTAGGCAATATAGGGGCGTGTGGATTTCCTCGAAGTTCAGCAAGACGTAGTAAATCTTGGTCGTAGATGCTAGGTACACGTGGCAATAGATCCGGCGTGGTCCAGAAGGAAAGTTGGGAGATACATGTCGAGCTCTCGAATTTCGAACTGTCAAAGTGATGAGGACCGTTGGATAAACGGGTATGTGGCCTGCGATCCCATGGTCCAGAGACTTCGTACTTCAGAGGAATTTGGCCAAGGGTTTTCAAGGAATGAAATCTGCCGAAGTCACGAACGTCGAAGTAAATCTCGACCATTGGTCGAAGAGGACACATGGTGCAAGATCCGAGAGTTTAGAGACTTATCTCTTCAGGGGATTTGCGTCGAGAGGATTCGGTAAGCTCCGAAGATGGAGCCACGAAGTAATGAGAACTGTAGATCTATGGATCTACATGGAATCTTACAGACCATTAGATTGAAGGACTTAAAAAGGGGATCCACATTATGCATGCCACGTGTCACCCAGTTTTGGACGATTCACATACACATTGTGCTTGTTAGAGCATGACACATGTCACCCCCTATCAAGGACACATGTCACCCCTTGAACCTCGCCACATGTCAGTTCTTGGTTCATTCCCACCTGGCCAATGTGGCTAGTGACATATACGAGACTCCGGGAGTTTGGGTAACTTCAAGAGTTCGTGGGTTTTGGGGCATGTTATAATATAGGAATGACAACCATAAAACACTGAATGCCGAAGGGCCAAGGCCATGTGGAAAAATTTCAGGAGTTTGGGAGTTTGGGCATAGTATGGTAAGGAGGAATGTTGAACGAAGATCGTCGACCATCGATCACTGAATGGATAAGGCCATGTGGCAAGACCTCGGGACTTCGGGGATTAGGAAAAAGGTATGTTCAGCGCCGAGTACCGAAGCCCCCTTTTTAACCGTAGATCTCGGTGGAGGATGTGAACCATTGATACCCTCCACTATTCAACAATATTATAATTTGAGAACACATTTGGAACTCCCAAAGTCTGGGAACTTCCGAAGTGTCGAAACCTTTGCTAACAAAGGTTCTTAGCTCCCAATTTTCAGCCCGAGGTCACAAGGAAGACCTTGCTAGATGGTTCAAGCCCACAATGAGAGATGTGATTTTCGGGGGAGCTATTGAAGAGCGTTTTCATTAAGTAAGGGACCAAAAATCAACCAGGGAAAGCGAAAATTTGATTCCCCATCCCTAGAAAGGCTATTTAGGGGTTGGGTGTGTTACAAATTATTTTGGAAAAGAAGATTATCCTTTGGCTTGAAAGTCACGGTAAAATAGCTAAAGGTTAGGTCGGGTTTAAGAGATATCATTCAACTGTGGACCATCTTGTTACTTTTAGGATCATTGTAGAGGAGTTCCACAATACTAAAACTAATCTTTTTTGTTGTTTTGTTGACTTTAGAAAATATTTTGACATAGGAAAAACCTTTGGAATAGGTTGGAAGAGATAAAAGTGCCTCTCTAGTTGAGGGTTGTTGCAATAAGGATGTATGAGAATGTTATTGCCAAGTTTAAAAACATTTAGGGCTAGTCGAAAGAGATTAATTGCAATAATGGAGTCAAACAAGGTTGTCCCTTGTCCCCTACTATTTTTGGCATATACATTGACAAGTTAGAAGATTGCTTGGAAAAAACAGGTTGTGTTGGCCCTACTCTCACTGGTATAGTCATCAATATTCTTCTTTAAGACGATGATATCATTCTTATGGCAAGGAGTCCCTGTGATATTGAAAACCAACTAGGAATCCTCAAGGAGTTTTGCCCCAATATGGGTATGGTTGTTATTATTGATAAGACTAAGGTCATGATTATTAAATCCAATAAGATCACTTATGATACCTTCGTATATGACAACAACAACTTGGAGGAAGTGACTTCATACAAATATCTTGGAATTGATATTCACCACAAGCTCAACTGGAATTGTAGCATTGAGAAAATGATTATTGGGGGATGGAAAGCTTATTATGGGCTTGGAAACAATTGTAAATCAGTCGATCTTTGGATTTGGGATAGTAAGAAAATCCTCTTTGAGACTCGTGTTACACATGTTATTCCTTATGGATGTGAAATCTGGGGTTGTAGTATGTCTCATGAATCATGGAGAAAGATAGAGCAAATACAAAAGAATTTTGTAACCTATAGTCTCAAAATGAAAGGAAATACACACTATCCCATCATCCTCTTAGAAACAAGCCTCTCCCCCATTGAGAGCATGGCTATGACTAGATACCTAATGTATAAGAAAAATTTAAATAACATGGAAGACAAGAGGCTTCCTAAAATTGCTTCAAAATCGAGTCGTAACCACCATCGACTCAAGTGAGGATGGCATAAAGATGCCCGATCTTGACTAAACTATTGGGGAATCATGGAAGACACCATTTTGTAGAATAAACTATTAAAAATATCATCAAATCAAAATTTAAGGAAAAAATGTGGTTTGATAAAGAGTTAGAGGAAAAAAAAAATTAAGGTATTATAAGGATGTAATCAACCATAATCTAGAAGATCAAAATTATCTATCTATTTTGACAAATGTAAAGAAAAAAATAAGCATTGCTACTTGATAAGAACAAATTCTCACGAGCTCCATAGTGAAACTGGACGTTGGTCAATTCCAAAAATGCCATGGGATGAAATAATGTGTCACCTTTGTGACACTAAGAAGGTTGAAGATGAAAAGAACTTTCTCTTAGATTGTCCAACCTATACCCAGATTAGATCTCATTTTCAAAATATTTGTCACTCTACCAACCTTCCTAACCTCTTAACTCAACAAAACTATGGTGATCTTGGAAAGCTTCTCTTAAGGATTTTCAAGCATAGAAACAAAATTATAAAGAATCACAAGTAATCACCTACCCTCTTAAGGTCTGATAGACCAATTCGGTCTTAGTGGACGTTAATCATCATCATCATTATGTGTGTGTGTCAAGATCATCATGGGGACTCCTTGCCATAAGAAAAATATTATCGGCATAAAGAAGAAGATTGATGACTATACCAGTGAGAGTAGGGTTGACACAACTTGCTTTTTCCAAGCAATCTTCTAACTTGTCAATGTATATGACAAAAAGGGTAGGGGACAAGGGACAGCCTTGTTTGACTCAAATATTGTAGTTAATCTCTTTCGACTAGCCCTCAGTATTTTTAAACTTAGTAATAATGTTCTCATACATCCTTATTGCAACAACCCTCAACTCAAGAGGCACTTTTTATCTCTTCCAACCTATTCCAAAGGTTTTTCCTGGGAACCATGTCAAAATATTTTCTAAAGTCAACAAAACAACAAAAAAGATTAATTTTAGTAGTTTGGAACTCCTTTGCAGTGATCCTAAAGGTAACAAGATGGTCCACAGTTGAATGATATCTCCTAAACCCGACCTAGCCTTTATTTCTTTTACCGTGAATTTCTAGCCAAAGGCTAATCTTCTTTTCCAAAATAATTCCATAAAGCTTGGCTAAAATGAGGCTAATCATAATGGTCCTATAATTAGAGGGAATGTTTCTGTCCCCTTTTTTAAAAATAGGAACAATGAGGCTTTGTGTCCAGGGTTTAGGGAAGTCATGGTTAACTGCTAAATTGGAGAGCTTGTGTATGTGAGGGATAAGAATAAACCCCCCGATTTTAAAAATTTCAGCTTAGTAGCCTTCAAAGTCCTTAGCTTTCCTATTTGC
>ML801231.1:305010-319684 GCA_009831015.1 Picea engelmannii | reverse complement strand
AGAAAGGAATTTCAACAAATGGAAAGGAACTTAAGCTTCTTGTTTCTCTTTCCCACTCCACTCTTCATCAGACCAACAGTTTTTGCAGGTCTTTTCCTGCCACAGTATATGGTTTCTCATGTTCAGTTTTTTCTGCTGCAGTAGATGGTTCACATGTTCAGCTGCATTTTGTCCTTTAATCAACTTTTTTGGTGGAGGAATCCTGAATATCGTACTGGTATTCAGGCTGATAGACCATTGCTTTGATTTTCACGAATAATCATGCAGTCTGGCCTTGTGGGATATCTAAGGCTTGAGTTCATTTACCCATATTTCATTTCCCACGAGCCAATGTATGTTGTCACTCAGAATACTGGGGAAGGTACTCTTTTCCATTGGATATTACAGGGGTGGGTAATGATTGATCTCAACTTGAATCATGATTTTAGATGAATAATGATTTTAGATGGCTTGTCCTCCAGCTTCTTTTTCCAGAGCTGTTTATGTATCAATGCTTCCTCCAGCTGTTTATGTATCAATGGACAGGAAGATCTGCAGTATATATAAGCTTAGAAGTGACTACAATGTCGGTGAATTTGCAGAGAAAACATACAATCAATAAAGAACTACAATGAGCAAATGGACAATCGTGATAGAGAGATTATTAACAGACTCTAGTCTAAACATTCTAATTTTTGGGGGTTTTCTGGCCACTTTTTCCCTTTGATTTTGCCCACAATCTGGTGATGAATGGTTGGATCTGCAGATTTGAGTGGCTAAGTTGGTATAATTGGAGTGCCCCAGGGTTTTTTCAGCACGCTGAATCTATTTATGCATTCAAAAAGACAATTTAAACAACAGAAAATAGAGATTTTGTCCAAATTTACATCCCCAGATTCCTGCCAATTCCTGCAAAAAAACCCAAAGGTAGAACGTTTAGCCAAGGCCATTATTAACAATTTATGTTGTATTGGCCCACATTGACACATTTAAACACGATGGGTTAACTTTAAGGGGTTTGAAGTGACATTTTCAATGCCTAATATTATTAAGGCCCTAGGCTAAAGATTCTACGAAATGAAGAATTTTTTAGGGGATATTTGTCCAAAATCCCAAGAGAAATTGTTGGATTCGTAGATTTAAGTGATTATTTCTGTAAAATCAGAGTGCCCTGTGAGTTTTCTCAGCATGTTGAATCCATTTCTGCATTCAGAAATGGATTCTGAACAATAAAAAATAGTGATTCATGTAAATTTATTTGCCGAATTCCTATGAAAAAACCATTTCTTAAAACAGCTAACCAATGCCAATATTAAGAGGTTACATGTTTAAATCTAGACGGAGATCCAGCTGATAAAATCTAGACAAATTCAACTTAATATCAAAAGGTCTTCAAATCTGTACGGGGAGTTGAGCTTATTACCATGGCTGTCTGTCAGTTGGAAATTCCAGGGGAAAAAGGAGAGTGCTACGTGGGTCGTTGATAGCCTTCTGGCTGATCAAACTTAACTTTTTCCTCTGAAAATGACCTCATATCCTTCGAAAACATAACTTCCTACTTATTCTCTTTTATTCTCTTAAAAAAATCAATGTAACAAATAGCTAAAGCTTTTCATAAAGCCTACTATAGTCTGAATCTCCTATGCATAGGCATGTAATGGGTGAATAGCCTATGTGAGTGTCATAGCATTTTCAACCAACATGAACTCCATGTGAGTGTGGCATGGGCGATCACATTCCCATGAACAACTAAAAGGAAAAGAAACCCAAATCTAATGTTAAAGCCTACATGGAAGAGGAAAATGTTGGCATCTTTGTCACTTTAGTGAGAGCCACTTGCCATAGCACATCTCTCACGAGATTTTTCCTTTTGAAAGTTACATCATATTTCCATCGTGACATCATGTTCAACTTAAAAAAATAAAGATGTTTGTAAGTGAAATTTACATGGTCATGCATATATATATGGCCTGCATTTTATAAAGTGTAATAATTTAACAATTAATAAAAAACAATATTTATTATAATTTATATAATAAAAAATCAATATTTATTATAGTTTATATATAGATGGAGGTTACATATATTTATTTAAGGTTGGAGGTTTGTTTTTTTTTATTTAATGTTGTGATTGGAAATAAAATAAAATTATATAATAATTTATTATATAGTGAAATTAATAATAATAACAATCATTCTTTATATCAAATAATGAATACATTTTAATAATTTGAAAAGATATATTTTATAAAATTTAATAGTTTGAAAAGGTATATTTTATTTTATTTAGTATATTCATTTATTTTTATTTTATTTTTATTTGGAAAGGACATGTTTATCCATTAAAATTAAAGAAAACAATTATCCCTTACTCATATAAATCAAAACATTATATATATATATATATATATAAAGATGTAATTTAAAGGTGGGATGGCATTGATTAATCATAGTAGTTATATAAACTACTCAAAACAAATCAGAGGGTTCTATAAGGTCAAAAACCCTGTGATTTTTAAATAGCATAAATAGACTAGAAAGAATTATTAAGCTCCATCGTGAGAATTTGTAACACACTCAACCCTTTAAGTACCATTTTAAGGGATGGGGTATAAATTTTTCGCTTTCCTATAGCTTTTCTGAGTTCCTCGAAGAGAGGCACCATTTCCTTCTACTTTCTAAGACCTTTCCAATGACTAAAAACTCATCCAAAACCGAATTCTGAGTCCAAAGTTATGGCTCCCTGAACTTCTCAGGTATCTTTGGTCAAAGGGCACATGGCTCCCACGTGGATCCACCTTATTTGTACCATCCTACATATCAATGAAACGTCCTCGATCATCATCCTCTAGCAATGACATGGCCACGAGATGAGCAGTTGCAGAGGATATCTCCTAGTCTTCGCGAATACCGAGCCCTTGGACCCTCAACGCTCTTATACAAGTCTGAAGAATTACTCGGAGCCCCAAAGCCCTAGAGTTCCCTAGCAGTCCTGCATCTACGATGGAGATCAATCCACCTTTAAATCCAATGGCTGAGATTCGCCCTCATTCAACGCATAGGCTTAAGAGATTTTGACGTTCGACGCTTTAGCGCTCCGGTGTTGAACGCCATTTTTTCTACTCGCAAATCCTCCAGAGTCGCGAAACCCCGAAATCCTTCCACATGGCTCTAGACTTCGACCTTTTTTGGAGCTTGCATCTTAACACTCCAAGCACCCAGGGTTTCGAAGTTTCGGACTCCCGGAACAGGTCCCTCTTACATATGTGGCGTTCTTGCATGGGTGACCCTATTACCATCTTCCCTTGGCAGACGCGTGGTGATGACACCACCTTGACATGTGGTACCCATCTCTCCGACCCCATACCATGTATGATGAGTCAACAAGACACGTGGCTTAACCATGAGATGACACACGACAATTTGGTCACATGGTCAGACTCCCACTGTGTAGGTTGGGCATGCCAGTTGTTCATGTCACTCCGGCCTTTGGGAAAACTCCACACTTTGTGCCTTACATTTCCCAGAGTGAGACTTCGTAGAAGTCCTTATGCTGTCCTCCCACTTAGTCAATCGAATGGTGGAGAATGGATCCCAATGGATTCTCATATCAATGGCTCGCATTACTCCCGAACTCTTCCCCATGATTTACAACTGGCGTGATTTCACCACTTCAGGACTTCGCAACTTCACACTCCTTACTACTCTTAACCCTTCAATTTCCCTGAAGGATTACCTGCCAAATGGGTCAGGAAGCAGGGATGACTATTTGTTGTCGGTTATTAGTATCTCTTACTCTATCCTTCCACTAGGCCCGATCTAATGATCGAGAAGGGTCTCGAAGGATCCTTAGATCCATGACCCACATTACTTCGTGAGTTCGACATTCAGAGGTTCCGACTGTTTAACAAACTTTTTCTCCCAGAGTGGGTCAACATTGAATGACCATGGCTCACATCCAACTGTTAGAAAGGATTCCGAAGGTTCTTAGATCGATGACTCACGTTACCTCGTGGCTGAGAAGTTGATTGGGGTTTAACAAGGGGACGAATCCCACGATAACGGGTAAATGACCGTCGAATTTAGGTCAACCATCAAGTTACCGGTCAGATAGGTCGTCTTCGGTGCATTTAGGACATTGCAATGTTCATTTACCCTGAAGCTTCGAAGTCCCAAAGGCCCGAAGTCCGAAAAAATTATCTCCTTTTTTAGTGTAGAAAAGGCTTCCATGGTTTTATGAAACTTTGGTCAAGCTCCAGAGGCTACACCCATAACTCTTAGCCAAGATTTGGTTAAATCTGTAGACTCAATCCTGAGGTCACTTGGACATGAAAATGGTTTGAAGGAAGCACCTTCCATTCACAGAACTCAAGTTCTATAACAGGGAAAGGTATTTTCGAGGGATCAATAGGACTGTAGCGGTCTCGTAGAGTCTATCCCGACTCTAGAATTGTGAAGTTGATCCTTTGAGAAATCCATTTGGGGATTTTCCAACCAGTACAAGGGCCAAACTTGTCATCTTACAACCATTCAAATGCAACAGTTTACAGAAGAAAAAATAAGCATTATTACCATCAATTTCACGCGAGGCACATTTGGACACAATAAAGACATTTAACCATTTAATTTCAGTTCAAATACACATGGTATATGAAGTACTTATCTGCATTGCAAGTTATAGCTACCAAACTGAGTGTGGGTGTTTGCCTTTCCAGCCAATCGTACGATTAGAGGCATTCACTCTTAGCAATCTAGCCACCCCTATGCCAAGCCATGATATCACTAGGGAAACTTCTGCAAATTCTCAGAGGTCCTCTCTCTGTCACAACCTTTGTGAGGTTTATTAGGTGCTCCCTCAACATCAAGCTCGCAACCTTCTTCTCGGGTCAAGTTTTCTGGGCTCTTTTTCCCGAAATCAAGAAAGGTATCGGGGAGGTTACTCCCTCCGCCTCTCTGGTAGTAGTAGAAGTATCTCTTCTTACCCACTAATCTCAAGACCTCCATGGGATTTATCAGATGCCTTCCCAGCTGGATTTCCTCTGTGCAAGAGAGTCCCTTCTTAACTACAATGTCCCTCGACGCCCTCTCCTTCCAACACCGATTTCTTTCCAGCCAACACCAAGATCACAACCCTCTTTTGCTCCAGTCTGGTCTTCGAGTCTTCTATGCTCCAATTCAGAACTCTTCCACGAGTTATCTGATCTTTCTATTGCACATGCTCGTGTATTATTTTCAAGAATTCTATTCCTCAGGGACTGAATTCCTCCTTTGTTTCTCTCATGTAACGCGAACAACTTATTCTTTCAGTTATTCTTTGAACTAGAGAGCTTCACACACTTTCTTCTTTCTCTGGTATCTTTCTTCTCTTGCACTGCCTCTCCTTTTTCCCCAGGTAGGTTCTAGACCTGTTCTATTCCTTCTGTCAGAAGAAACTTGGGTCAATCTCAGCCTGCAGGAAATTGCATTTTGTAGTACTTCAGGCTGACAGTTTTTTGTCTCCTCAGCCAGACCCTCCATTCTTCCATTCATTGGGGTAGTTGTTTTTTCAACCACCAATCCTTTTCTCATTAACTGATTTTTCCTTGGAATCAGGATGAGGCTTATTATTTTAGCAAAGCCAATTTGGGTCATTTTGACATAATGAAGCCTCTTTACAGTTTTCTCACTCTCTCCTCTAGTGATATCATGGCCAGTATTTCAAGGCTTCACCACCATAGTCAATTGTTGGAAATATAAACAATTATACATTTACATTGTTCACATGCCATCACATGGTAATCATAAATAATGATTAATTACAAGATGAGGGAAATGGGGGTATTACAATCTACCCCCCACCCCACTTCAAAGGAACACCATTCTCGATGTTCTTTATCAGTAACACATGTCATGCCTTTGTCATTCAGCTGATTCAGAAATATTGACCCTCTTTCTTGGTCAGGTCCTTTCCATACCCTTGGCCTTCATCACCCGCCTTCAATAATTTTGGACAAAAATAATATTAATCACAATTTCATGCGAAAACATCTTATTGTTGTGCAACATTATAGAAGAAAAATTTCATAATCTAGCACAATACTTATTTGTGCAGCTCATGGATTTGCATCCATATGGTTGTCTTGTTATCTTGGCTCATTGTTTTTCCTTGACATACCCATTGTGTGCATGATCCCAATCAATGATTTACAATAATTACCGAATTCTCCTCTTCCTTGCAGTCACTCACCCTCCAAGCCCAGGCTCAAGCATCCCCTTCTCTACTATACAGTCCCTTGGGAAATCCATCTTTCTTTCCAAGGATTTCTCGCACAATCATATTTCCATAGACTTCATTGAGCCTTATAGTCGAGGTTTCCCTTAGATTTGCTCTGTCGAGGTGTCCCTCCAACTTGTGTTACCATGAAACAACATATTCTAGGGCAATCATGGCTTACCATAGGGTTCTCATATCTCAACAATAGTTTGTTTCATGCTTTCCAGCTTTGATAGCCTTCATCTGTCCTCCCTAGAAAATTCTTTTTCATCTCACCTATATCATAGGTATACATAAATTATGAGATATTATCCTTAATTTCAAATTCATAATTTTCTTGCAAATATGTCACCCACATATTTCCAAATTCCACATTTATTTTCATATATGTTCCACATAGGAACCAGATTCACAAGTATGGGAATTTCCTTCCCATAGCAATTTGGATCAACAGACAATTGGTCTTCCTTATGAGATTACAACACTTCCATATCCAAGACCCTTTCTTTCTGCAATTTCAACATTCCTCAGCCAAAGAAACTGTTAGTTCTCATGCACATTATATTTTCATCGCACACTTGCAATGGCTCACAAACAATTTCAAAACTATGCATACTAACAATCAAATTCATTTGATCAAAAAATAAATACCATTCCTTGTCGTTAGGCTCAACAAAAAATTGGTCTTCTTTATGGTCTTACAACACTTCCATATCCAAGACCCTTTTCTTCCTGCAATTTCAACATTCCTCGGCCAAACAAATTGTTAGTTTTCATGCACATTATATTTTCAAAAATACGCATGCTAACATTCCAAGTCATTTTCAACTATTCAAGGTTACAAAACAAAAGGAGATATCATTATTTACGTATGCATCCTTTCAATATACCAAATTTTCCAAATGCAAATTCAAATATCAAATGACTTTAATCCATGTGCCAATATTCATGGCCACATTCATACCCAATGTTCTCTTACATTGGGTTCAAGTTTTCCACACTTATGGCAAGAAATTTGTCATGGTGTGTTGGAGCTCAACCAACCTCTTCATCATAAGGTTTAATCATTCTCATTCACTCTTGCAGTAGGAATATGCCTCCTGCTACAGGTTGATCATGTTCCCAAATCAATACATATGAAAATAAAAGTTTCTCTTGAATGCACCTGAGCATTTTTCCTTCATTAGTAACCAAGGTGCCAACACTCATGGCCATCCAAATTCTCTTTTCTTTAACACCTCTACAATTCAAGTAGAGTATTGGAAGGTCCTCCTTCCTTAATGGGCAATCCATTGTTTTCCCTCTTATGCAAACTTGCATTTTCTGAATGCATTCCATGCAATGTGATAACTATGAGCACCTTTACTCCCAATATCCCTAGATTGGTCATTGTACCCATGGTACTCCTTACTCATGCATTTTATTGCAAGGATTATAACTCATCCTTGACTGGCATAGACTTCCTATCTCTATTATTCAGATACTTATTTCCTGAATCTTACCCTGCTTGGGTAGCAATGGCATACAACAACTACTCAAAATTATTTGCATATCAGTAAGAAATTAAGATTACTTTAGAGGGGTTTCTTACCAAATTCCTCCATACCTTATGCCACACAGGAATGAAAATTTTTATACATGTTCTGGCTGCTAACACCCTTTCTGATATTGCCTCATCAGTAGTGCTCCATGAGGCTCCCAAAGTCCCTTCAAAAATGTTTTAACAACAACCTTCTCATATTCATCCTCTGCTTGAGGTTGTCCATCATTGTAAATTGTCTTTCTCAACAACTCCAATTTATTTCTACACATGACATACATCATAAATATATTAGTCGTCATGTAAAATAAAAATGCATGTATCATAACATTCTAGTTAATAAAACATTTCCAGATATGTCCTAGCATATATTTATGCACTTCATCACATTATCCTTAATGTTTTCATGACTGCAACACAAACAATTTTCAATTGTTTCTACAATCATACAACCATCATCACTATGGTGTCAAAACATTCACCTTCATCAACACACTCATTTCTGGTCCCGGAGAAAACATAATACACAGCAAGAAGGGAGTTAAGGGATCTTCCCTTTTTTCCAACTCCTTCTACACATCCTGGGACTTTTAGTCCATCTGATTTATTACAAGGCCTCACTACATTTACTTAACATGACTCAACCAAGCCTATTCATTTAAACATACTCATTGGTTTATTTTCCTTTTACCAGTTGTACGTGTTTTCATAGTTGTTATTTTAAGGACTACAACTCTGTTTAGCAATTCAAAGTTTTTAAAGTGAGAAAAGTATTCCCCCTTTTCCCTTCTTTTATTTTGCAATTTACTCCCTGCTGGGATCTTCCTGCTCTTTTCCTTTAGCAACCTTGGTTAGGCTCACCCTAACCTTTTGGATACATCAACATGCTCTAATAGCAATTTTTTTTTTTGGTCACAATGAATCATGACCCTGTGCATTCTACACATTACCATTTAGTTATCAGAATGGTAAACATTCATTTGTTAGTCTTCCATTCATGCATTATGTTTTAAAATGTAATATGGGATTCTTATATGTATATATATATATATATATCCTTGCATCCCACTACTCAATTCTCAACAGTCATTAAGGTTGTGACTATGTTGTCCTGACAGAGTCTTTACACAGTTCCTTCATAGGTAACTCCTTCGGCATGAAAATTCCTTGTTCCATATCCATCACTATCTTTGATGGCCTCAACCTTGAGTTAGCTTCAACTGTTTACCAAATATTCCATAAGGAATATAAACATGCATCTTTATAATGCATCCAGATTATTTATACACACATGTTCCTTGTTTTCTTATATTACATCATACATGTGCATCACTTGCACAATTAATATCATTCATTCATATCTACTTGGTCTTAATATCAATCTTCATATCAAGCAACCTCACAATGCATTAAATTCATGCACTCAATCATATGCAAACATAGCTAAACATTCATCATGCAAGCTCATTGCTTGCACCCTTTTCATGTCCTTCATGGACATATCAAACTTCCAGATCCTTCTCACAATGATCTTACTTCCATTCTCATGACAAGTTTCATAGAGATACTCAACATTGAGCTTCCCTCTTGCTTGAGAGCTTGCAATAATTCACATGATATCCACCTGGCAAGTTTAACAAACATAGTCATAACCATGTCCCCCTTTCCTTATGAAAACAACCAACAAGAAGACATTCTTGCCTCAACTACTATAAAATTATTCAACAACCCATAAACACTATTTGGGCAATTCCAACAGTTCCCAAGGCAACAAGGTAGCTTATCAAGCTTATTTTTCATGCCTCAAACCAATTTTTGTTAACATACCTTTTATCAAGGGAATATTTTTATAGATTCCCTCTCACTACTACTTGAGCATACCAAGCCATACCTTATATGGATACCATCCACCTTTGGATTTTAATTTGACCCATTGGTAATATAGAAGTGCCCCAACACTTCCTTTACCACATTCAGAATCAAGATTTCATTAATCCTTCTACCTTATCCTCATAAGGCACTATGTACTCAACATCATCAACCTTTTACTTATGGTGCCATAGTTAGATCATCAGTAACCATCTGATATATGACATCACCATATTTTACATTCAATGACAGACTATACTAATCCTATATACATTCTATATGCATGCTCTATCTTTGTGATGTGAATTTCATCATATCTTTGTGCACCGAGCATTGTACCCATGTCTGTTGTGCAGTCGAGTTCTACTTACTTACCTCATTTATAATGAATTTTAATGCCTAATAACATTTAGACTATTTCCTTAAAGTCAAAATACAATTTCGAAGTCTATTACTTACTAATTATTTTAATACAGAACTCTAGAGAATCTTGGACCATAATTAGTCTTGGGCGAAAATGTTATCTCTTTTTTTTTTTTTAATTTTTTCGTAGAGGTTCTAGTTGTTTTGTCCATTCTATTCAACAACAACCAAGGACCGAGGTCACTCTCCTCCTCCCAAATGAATTCTGGCATATTATTTTTCTATCCACCAAGAAAGAGAGTTTGCGGTGATTTCTCATTCAACCACTCCATATTTCTGCAGCTCTGTTTATGGACTTGATTAGAAAAAATGTTGTCCAACAATTCTTGTACCCAGAAACAAATTTGTTTCTCAACTCCCTTAAGAACTATAGAGTTGCACATGTTCTCCCTTTTCAGAAAATGGTCACCAAACCCATTCCTCTTGCATAGACGTGCCCTTAGGTTAATAGGGATACACACTCCCCTAGAACAACCATGAGCTTTTGAACTTGCTCATGTCACTTCACTTCTACCTTCATGAAGGTTGTTCTCAATGTATAGGGATCCTTTTTACTTGCTTACTAGTTTATTCCAACAACAATTTTCATTCATTATAGGTCAAGTAAATTGACCTTACCAATTCCATAAATCCTCTGATCATGAGGTATCATACACACATATAGGGTTTAATCCTTTATTAAAGAAATAATTATTATTGTTTTGGATCCTTTCAATCCATTCACATCCAAGTCTTATTACTAGTGCCTATCAACATAATTCAACTCATGTAGGAGTAGCTATCATTCTACCAAAGCAACAATATTCTCCCTCTGCTACACATCAACATGTAACTTTTCTGTTACAAGAATTTGAGGAAGAAACCTTAATTAAGGTGTTGGTGTAGATAACAACTAAAATTTTCCAATGTAGAGGAACTTTTCTACCAGACCTATCTTTTACTTGTTATACCAGTCCAGTGACTAATTTCTGGCCCATCCAAGCCTAGTGTTTGAATCTTTCTTTGATAGATATATTAGGGTAGGGTGTCCTCCCCCTTAAAGTTTCTTTCTAATAAGTTTTATTTCATCGACTTTTCCATGAGCCCATGCAAGCCAAGTGTTGTAGCCTTCTTTGATACCACTTTGTAACACACCCAATCCCTTAAGTACCCTTTTAAGGGATAGGGTATAAATTTTTCACCTTCTTATAGCTTCTCCGAGTTCCTAGAATAGAGGCACCATTGTCTTCTTCTCTCCTAGAGTTTTCCAACGACTAAAAACTCATCCAAAACCGAGTTCTGAGTCCAAAGTTATGGATCCCTGAACTTATCGGGTATATTTGGTTAAAGGCCACGTGGCTCCACCTCATTCATACCATCCTACATGGAAATGACACGCCCTCAATTGTCATCCTCTAGATATGACATGGCCACATAAGGAGCGGTTGCAGGGAATATCTCCCGGTCTTCGCAAATATTGGGCCCTTGACCCCTCAACGTTCTTATACAAGTTTGAAGAATTACCCGAAGCCCTATAATTCCCTAGCACTACTGCATATATAGTGGATATCAATCCACCTTTAAATCCAATGGTTGAGATTCACCCTTATTCAACACATAGGCTTAATGGATTTCGACATTCAACACTTCAGTGCTCCGGCGCTGAACACCCTTTTTTCTACTCGCAAATCCTTCGGAGTCCCAAAACCCCAAAATCCTTCCATGTGGCTCTGGCCTTTGGCACTTTTTGAAGCTTTGTCTTAGCACTCCAAGCACCCAGAGTTCCGAAGTCCCGGACTCCCAGAGTGAGTCCCTCTTGCGTACATGGAATTCTTGCATGGGTGATCCTATTACCATCTGCCCCTGGAAGATACATGGTGATGATGCCACCTTGACATGTGGTACCCATATATCTAACCCCATACCATGTACGATTAGTCATCAAGACACATGGCTTAGCCATGAGATGACACGTGATGACTTGGTCACGTGGTCAGACTCCCACTGTGTACTTTAGTCACATCAACTACTGACACCACTCCGACCTTCATCCTTCACTTTGTGCCTCACCTTTCCCAGAGTGAGACTTCGTCGAAGTCCTTACGCTATCCTCCCACTTAGTCGATCAAATGGTGGAGAATGGATCTCAATGGATCCTCAGATCAACAAGTCGTATTACTTCTGAACTCTTCCCCACGATCTAACGACTAGCGTGATTTCACCACTTTAGGACTTCATGAATTCACGCTCCTTACTACTCTTAACCCTTCAATTCCTTGGAAGGATTACTTGCGAAACGGGCCAGGAAGCGGGGATGAATTTTGGTTGTCAGTTATTAGTATCGCTTACCTTATCCTTCCACTAGGCCCGATCTAACAATCGAGAAGGGTCTTGAAGGCTCCTTAGATCCACAAACCATGTTACTTCATGATTTAGATGTTTGAAGGTTCTAATCGTTTAACACCCTTTTTCTCTCGGAGTGGGTCAACGTTGAATTACCATGGCTTGCATCCGATGGTTAGAAAGGATTCTGAAGGTTCTTAGATCGACAACTCATGTTACCTTGTGACCAAGAAGTTGATTGGGGTTTAACAAGGGGACGAATCCCACGATAATAGGTAAATGACCACCAACTATCGGTTAACCATAAAGTTACTGGTTTGAGAGGTTGTCTTCGGTGCATTTAGGAAATTGCAATGTTCATTCACCTCAGAGCTCTGGAGTCCCGAAGTTTGAAAAACTTAGCTCCTTTTTTAGTGTAATGAAGGGTTCCATGGTTTTGGTCCTATGAAACCTTGTCAAGCTCCAGAGGCTATACCCATAAATCTTAGCCAAGATTTAGTTAATTCTGTGGACTCGATCCTGAGGTCACTTGGACATGAAAATGGTTTGAAGGAAGCACCTTCCATTCACAAAACTCAAGTTCTATAACAACGAAAGGTATTTTTGAGGGATCAAAAGGATTATAGCAGTCTGGTAGAGTCTGTCCTAACTCTAGAATTGTCAAGTTAATCCTTTGAGCAATCCCTTTGGGGATTTTCCAACCAGTACAAGGGCCAAACTTGTCATCTTACAACCATTCAAATATAGTAGGTTACAGAAGAAAAAATAAGCATTATTACCATCAATTTGACGTGAGGCACATTTGGAAACAATACAAACATTCAACCATTTCATTTCAGTTCAAGTACATAGGGTATATAAAGTACTTATCTGTATTGCAAGTTACATCTACCAAAATGATTGTGGGTGTTCGTCTTTCCACCCAACCATAGGCTCAGAGGAATTCAATATTAGCAATCTAGCTACCCCCGTGCCAAGCCATGATATCACTAGGGAAAATTATGCAAATTCTCAAAGATCCTCTCTCTGTCACAACCTGTGCAAGGTTTATTAGGTGCTCCCTCAACATCGAGCTCATGACCTTCTTCGTAGGTCAATTTTTATGTGTTCTTTTTCCAAAATCAAGAAAGGTATATGGGAGATTACTCCCTCCACCTCTCTGGAAGCAGTAGAAGTCTCCCTTCTTCCCCACTAAGCTCAAGACCTCCATGGGGTTTATCATATGTATTTCCAGTTGGATTTCCTCTATGCAAGAGAGTCCCTTCACAGCTACACTATCCCTCGACACCCTCTCCTTCTAGCACCGGTTTCTTTCCAACCATCACCAAGCTTGAGACCCTCTTTTTCTCTAGTCTGAGCTTCGGGTCTTCTGTGCTCCAGTTCAGAACTCTTCCATGAGTTCTCTGATATTTCTATTGCACGTGCTCATGCATTCTTTTCAGCAATTATCTTCATCATAGACTGAATTCCTCCTTTGTTTCTCTCATGTAACAAGAACAACGTATTCTTTAAGTTATTCTCTGAACTGGAGAGCTTCACACACTCTCTTCTTTCTATGGTATCTTTCTTCTCTTTCACACCCTCTCCTTTTTCCCTAGGGAGGTTATTGACCTGTCCTATTCCTTTAGTCAGAAGGAACTCGGGTCAATCTAGCCCTGAAGGAAACTACACTATGTGGTACTTCGGGCTGACAATTTTATGTCTCCTCAGCCATACCCTCCATGCTTCCATTCATTGGGGTAGTTGATTGTTCAACCACCATCCCTTTTCTCATTAACTGATTTTTCCTTGGAATCAAGATAAAGCTTATTATTTCAGCAAAGAGAATTTGGGTCATTTTGACATAATGAACCCTCTCTACAGTTTCCTCACTCTTTCCTCTAGTGATATCATGGAAAGTATGTAATATCCCAACTAGATATCTCTTGATATTTTGGCAATTTTTCTAAGTTTAAAGATGGTTTGTCCCTAATGTTTTTCTTCAAATAGTTGGAACCCAAACTGCTGTAAATGAAATCTTAATGTTTGTGTACTGAGACAACTTTTAACAATTCAGAGACAATATCCAATAACAACCAATATGGAAATATATCACTGCAAATATAGAATCAAGAGGACTTGTTTCATTAATGTTGTGAAGGTAACACACAGAATTTTACAGGGTTGATATAAAGGCACTTTCAACAATTATTTTATACAACAACAAGCAATTATAAGAGAGTGCAATGAAGGATATAACCTGGAGGGAGAATGTGTCCCAGATGTCTAGAATGAACCCACATAATAGA
>ML801231.1:289450-304563 GCA_009831015.1 Picea engelmannii | reverse complement strand
AGTGAATACCAATCTTGTATGTTGAATATGAGTGAATATATATATATATATATGAATACCAATCTTGTATGTTGAATATGAGTGATGGTATTGGCTCCCAAACAAAATATCGATTCCCCCATGAATAATGACAAGCTTCCACGCTTAGAGATGAGAGGAAATGTGCCTAGTTCTGGAATAAATATCAGACTTCACTCAACAATAATATTCTATGTGTGTAAGTTCATAGATGCGCTCAGATTTGAGTTAAGGCACCACCCAATGGATGTTAGGAGTCTTCACTAAAACACACAAGCTCCCACTCCCCAAATCGCTCCACCAATGAAGTATGTTGCACCTGGGCAAAGGAGGATACACCCAGAAAGGGTGTGGCTTGACCACAACAACAAACTCACCCAGATTCCAAAAGATATCAGCAATCCCAAGAGGGGCACACTTACAACAATACAAATAGGTTATCCCACATGAAAATTCGCCCAAATATGGTTGAATGTGCCTAGGAAAAGAATATTCATCCCATATGCAGAGATATTAGTCTCCTAAAAGCAAATCGACCATTGTATTTCCCAACTCAGCCGCCACACAAGGAATTTCGACCTCCCTCTCAGAAATCGATTGCAAAGAGATGAGAATAGGTAGTACTACGCCCAATGATGTAGTCTGAGGTAGGCTTGTAGGCCTTGACCCATCCTATAAAGAGGTAGGCTTGGAGGCCTTGACCCATCCTCGTAGAGGCGCCATTAGCCCCTCAACAAACAACATCACCAGATGGCCCTATAAAATGTCTGACACCACCACAACGACCCTCTGAAACTCAAATATATAGGTCTCTCAGCTACTTGTCTGTTTGAGTTGAGCCAGCTCTCTGAAGTGAAGCTCAGGGTCCTTCTTGTCAAATCTCTCGATGAGTCTCTGTGTGAAGTCCAGGTAGGAGGTAACCCCGACATGTCCCAAAGTGACTATCCCATGGTACCACCACTCACAGGCCTTGCCGTCCAGGTGCAAGGTGGCCAATTTAATGGCATTTGTCTCTGTCATCTGGTGTAGCTGGAAGTAAGTGTCAAGCTTCTGCACCCATGATCTAGCGGAGCATGTAGAGCCCCTATCAAAGTTGTGAATAATGAATTTCCCAATTGTGCGTTGCAACTCAAAATTGTGTGTCATGGCCCTCATGGGCCCTCTCCATCGGTTTCTGCTCTTCATATTGCAGAACTCTGCGAAGGACATGGATGAGTGGAAATGATCTCCTAGTCTCATGTACTCCTCTAAATATTCCCTATAGGGCTCATTCTGCTCAACCTCCATCAATGGACCTGCAGCCTCATTCCTCAAAAATTGAGGCATAGTGGGTCTGGGGGATTTTGTGTACAAGTTTGGGTGACTCTATATGGTAGTGTGTGAGTGGCTTCCTTCTCCATTGTTTGAACCCCCATCACCATTCTGGTTCTTCTTTGTTGTGCCCTCCAACGAATTCTTAGAAAACTGCCCCATGAGGTCCATCATGGCCTTTTGACCCTTGGCCAAGTTATTCAAGATATTGAACAAACTGTTTATCCTGGTATCATCTTCTCTCCCCATAGTTACTTTTCCCTTAGGTGTGATATATGGTGTTTCCTCTCCTTTCCCTTCTTCTTCCCATCTAGGGGGATCTGGGGTTCTTCCCCTACGTCTCTGGTAGGTAATGTTCTGCTCATCCTCTGCTATCATATATATGACTACAAATTCCCATTAGAGCCCACATCTGTAGAGGAACATGCGCTGATACCATTGTAATATCCCAACTAGATATCTCTTGATATTTTGGCAATTTTTCTGAGTTTAAAGATGGTTTGTCCCTGATGTGTTTCTTCAAATAGTTGGAACCCAAACTGTTGTAAATGCAATCTTAATGTTTCTTGTATTGAGACAACTTTTAACAATTCAAAGACAATATCCAATAACAACCAATATGGAAATATATCACTGCAAATAAAGAATCAAGAGGATGTTTTTCTTGTTTCATTAATGTTGTGAAGGTAACACACTGAATTTTACAGGGATGATATAAAGGCACTTTCATCAATTATTTTAATACAACACCAAGCAATTATAAGAGAGTGCAATGAAGGATATAACCTAGAGAGAGAATGTGTCTTAGCTGTGTAGAATGAACTCGCATAATAGAGATGTGAACCTCCAAGAATTACATTAAGATATATATATATATATATATATATATATATATATATATATATATATATATATATATATGTTTGTGCAGCAACCAATATATAGAACGAATACCAATCTTGTATCTTGAATATGAGTGACGGTACTGCCCCCCCCCAAAAAAATATCGATTCCCCCATGAATAATGACAATCTTCCATGCTTAGAGATGAGAGGAAATGCGCCTAGTTCTGGAATAAATATCAGACTTCACTCAACAATAATATTCTTTGTGTGTAAGTTCATAGATGCGCCCAGATTTGAGTTAAGGCACCACCAATGGATGATAGGGGTCAGTGATGAAACACATGATATCCCACTCCCCAAATCGCTCCACCAATGAAGTATGTTGCACCCAGGAAAAGGAGGATACACCCAGAAAGGGTGTGGCTTGACCACAGCAGCAAAATCGCCTAGATTCCAAAAGATATTAGCAACCCCAAGAGGGGTGCACTTACCACAATACAAATCGGTCCTCCCACATGAAAATTTGCCCAGATATGGATGAATGCACCTAGGATGAGGATATTCATCCCCTACACAAAAATATCAGTCTCCTAAAAGAAAATTGACCACTTGTTGGCAGCCATTTCGTATTTTTATCCTATCTTTATAAGCTTCCCACACAAGTGTTTTGGAACCCTTGATTTTCAGCGCAATTTTTGAATAAAACAACAATATTATTTTGTGCATTTTCACACCTGCCTTTGTTCTCGTTTTCACAACTGCAAGCGTGAAAACTTTGATTTCGAAGTCACATTAAAATCATCACTGAATTATTATGGTCACTCTTGTTTATGTGTTCATTGCATTTTCAATTTAATTATAATCACACAGTTGGCAAGACACCGACATCTTTACTCATTTGGCATTCTTTTGTTGTTAATATGATTTCATTTTTATAAGATAGTGATGATATTATAATGACTGTCATTGAGTCCTTGATACATTGGTGGTTTGATGTTCTATAGTCTTTCATCGAATTCCTTGGCGCATTGGTTTCATATCAACACATTAGCATGGTGATTAGACCCTTAATTCAGTGGTTTCATACAAAGCATACGTTTTATCATTGAATCCTTGGTACTATATTTGAAACATTGTTTTGATTTTAAAACCATGCAAATACTAATGCTTGTGCAAACACATGAGTTGACTCATCATAGTTTTCAATGGTTGTTTTATTGACATTGCAATAGTGATTTGAATCACCATATGTGTCATCGATTGTACAGTTGGATATGACTGTTTTGCATAGGTTGATTTCGTTCCACCACCCCCGCACACTTTGGCATTAATGCCTGCCTCCTATCCCGGGTTAACTCTATTGGTTTCGCGGAAGTCTGTGAGCTATTCGATCCTGCGAATACCCTATCCAAACCCTTGGCCATTCACCTTTCCCACTGTGTATTCTATTCTATGGCACCTGTGGTGCGCATAGAACCAAATGGTATCCAAACTCTGTTGCTATTCAATAATGCTCGTGAAGATTTGGAAAATAGTGGTTGGCTAGTGTTTATCCAAAGATTTGAGGGTTTCAACCTTTCGGTTTCCCAACAGTTTGCCCTCACCTTCGATGGATGCAGGGCTAAGGTCGGAGACATACAACTCAAGCTAAATGAGGAATTCCTAAGCTCAGCTACAGGACTACCAGCTACAGGGAAAAGGTGGTTTAAAAATTCTAAAGTAGACGAGGTGCCATGGCCACTCCTATTCACATCAAGAAAGATTGTTAGCTACGATAGAGGTGTGCCTCTCGCTACCCTCAAACCCAGGTGGCATGATCTTTTGGCAATTGTTAAGCAGTTTGTGACCTGCGAAGGTCATTATGGCTTGGTATTTCTGTATCATCTTCGGTTATTGATGAATTTTATGGGCTACCCTATGAATATGCCACATTATCTCTTACGTAGTCTGTACAAGATGTCTAAAAGATTCAAGCGTGAGAAGGTTGATAGCAGCCTTTTCCATCATGGCTTGATCAAATTCATTATTGTTCATCATTTAAGCCTCAGTGGCGACTGTTGGCAAGCCTTCCTATCTAGGAATGGCTTTGCCACCCCGAGTGTGTTCTAATGGATAAATCTGTGGTCACTGAAACATTGGTTGAACTAGTCGTGTCACCTCCTACCCTTTTACCCCCTATCAAACCCTCGAATTGCCCCGACATGGACCTACCCGATACCATGGCCGACCCGTGTGCTAAAGACAATACTAAGGCCATCAAGAGGCCTGTGAGGAAGAAAGGCAAAGGTGACACTACTGTCAACAGTAAGGGAAAGAAAAATGCTCGATGGATATCGAGATGTGCTCGGAACAAGCCCAAGCAGAGCACTGACCAGAAGCCAATAGTCTTGAGCGAGGATTTGGACTCTGATATTGAATGTTTCCTAGCCGAGGAATACTCCTATTCTCATGGACTATGCTCTATGGAAACCTATGACTATGTTTCCAACTTACCTCCGTGCCTCAAGAACGACCCTAACCACCCGAGAATTAAGATTCACAGTCAAACCCCTGGTAACTTGAAAGAACCCTCGCCTGTGATGCCAAAGCCCGATCAATCACCGTGTACTCAATGTAATGACTGGCTTGAACGTTATTACACTGACGTTCCCCTATTACAATCTAAGATCAAATCATTAGAGGAACGAGTTATAGTGCTGTCAAAGGAGAACGTTAGGCTACAAGCCAATGAAAAGAAACAAAAAACCACCAGTTCAATTGTCTTCAGAAATGTCGAGGCAGCAACGGCCTTTGTCAATTCAAAGTTATCATGATCGAAGAATTTATTACTACCCAGGTATGTATTTCAACATCGATTTTGTTTTATGAGTTGGTTGAATTAATATAACCGATTGGGTGTGTCTTCAATTAGTTCTGTTCGTTTTTAATAGATTCAAAATGACTCTGTTATTTTCGTTTTACCAAAAATGATATCGTTATGAATCATGTACAGAAGATTTGTTTGCTAAACTCAGACACAGCTATGATTTGGTTAATGCGATTTTATTGTTCTCAGATTAGTATAAACGATTGGTTTGTTTTCGATTCTGTTTGGTTTGCTTTTGAAACAATTTTGTACATTTGAATCAGGGTAGTCGATTGGGTTTGCTTTCGATTAGTTCTGTTTGTTTTTAATAAATTCAAAACAACCCTGTTGACTTCGAGTTACCAGAAACGATTATGTTTCGTTTTGAATAAATATTTTTGTTTGGATTATGATTGCATTCGACTTGTATAAAAGATTTGTTTGCTAAAATCGTGTAGCTATGTTTTGATTGATACGATTTTGCATTAGCATATCGATTGTGTCGGCTCTAAGATAGTTCGATTCATTTCTTTTGGTTTGATTTTGAGACGATTCTGTATGCTTGAATTAGCATGGTCTTTTACGTATGCAATGCATCAATATCAGAGATTGGTTTGATAAATACAATGTAATCTATTGATTCGAAAAAACAACTCTGATTTGGATTTAAAAATGATTTTGTTAATTTCTGAGTCGACATAAAATATTGTGTTTGTATTAAATGAATATGAATGATTTGTTTGATCGGTTACAGTTTGTCAATTGAAATTGACTCATGAAAATGATTTCATTGGTTTCGAATTGTCTAAACATTTCTGTCTGCTTTGAATTGGTAATAGCAAGTGTTGAATAGATTGCATGTATCTCTGTTACCATTCAGTTGAACACGATTTCTGTCTGTTTCAAATTGGCATAAAGATTTGGTTACTTCTGGCATGAGCGATTTGTTTTGTGTTGATTTAATGATTAAAGATTTGGTTTAATAATTCGAATATATTTCTATTAGTTTTGGATGGATTTAAAACGATTATGTTTTCAAATTAGACCAGCTACAGAATCGCAAGATTCTGTAGCTAGTCTTAAGATTTTGATTTTTGTTAATTTTATCAATAAAACATTATCTAAACTTGTGTATTCTTGTCTATCCACAGGTACCTATGAATTTCATTGACAAATTGGACATGCTGTGGCAGTTTAGATATAGTTTTGTTTTAAGCTGTTAGTCATAGGCAGAAATAGGGACTTGGGAGATTGTTCCCATATTTTTTGTAAATTGCTTTGATAATTCCCACAGGGATGTTTTACCCTGTGGTCTTTAAATACTTGTTATTTTTTTGTAATGAACCCATCATCGATTGTTCGGAGAACAAGACTATGGATTTATAATGATACAGACTGGGATGAAAGTTGATGTCTTGTAACATCTTTAGCTTTCAATACATCAAACTTTTATTTCAAGTTTTCTTCATATCAGTTTGCAATCAATTATAGACTACTTTAGCTATCATGATTCATTGCATGTTGATGTGATTTGGTTTATGTGTTATCCATATATGATGTCTCTTATTTTATTTTTAGTACAACAATTACTCCCTTTCAATTTAATGAATAAAGGTTTATCTTCTTCGTTAATTGAACTATTCTGTACAAATCTTTGCACAGGGATTTATCTAACTGCGATGATTTGTAAATTATAAGATTGTTGTCCTTTTTTATGTCTTGTTTGTCCTGTCATTTATATTCGAAGAGCAATGCTGCTTCCTGTTTATGAGAAGCTTGTGGAGAATCTGGTGCGGGTTTCCTCCCATCTAACAACTAAATCAACTACTGTATACAGGATAAACCTGAAGTGTTACTTCAGGTCAGTTTGCTATTTGTTATTTAATAGTTAATTTATTAGTGTTATTTAAGTAGTTTAGATAGATATATATATTTCAGGTTTATAGTTAGGATTATTATTTAATTTTTCATCTTAGTTTCCATTCTATTTCTTTCTCATAAAATTATAAAAATAAAAAACAATAGTTTTGCTATCATAGGACAGTTTACAAATGATTTTTGCAGGTTTTCATTTAAAATCTGTAATCTGTAAAAGTTGTCAATTTGTGATTAAGATTTAATTGTGTTGATAACTGATAATTAATTTCGTAGAATTATTGCTGTATAATATTAGACAATAGATTGTATACATTTATTTCAGATTTGTTTATTAGTTTGCTTTAATTGTTGTTTTCATTTAGATTAGTTCCTTTAGTTAGTTTCTTTCGTTTTTCTAGGACTTACATTGGCTAACAGAGCCGCTAAACCCATCAGGGTGGATCATCCCAAATGACTTGGGTTATTTAGAGAACCCCGGACCGGATCCACTCTTCCAGTTGGCGAGCATTCATTTTCGCCCGTCAACACCACTGTATTTACCAACTTAGCTGCCACACAAGGCATTTCGGCCTCCCTCTCAGAAATCGATTGCAAGGAGATTAGAATAGGTATCACTAAGCCCAATTATGAAATATGAGATGATCTTGTCCTCGAATCTGACTAGGGTTTTGTTGACGGGCGAAATTGTTCATCCGTCAATTGAGAGAGTGGACCCGGTCTGGGGTTGTCTAAATAACCCAAGCCATTTGGAATGAACCACCCTGACGAATTTAACGGCTCCGTTGGCCGCTCTAAGATCCTAAGAAAACCAAAGAGAAAACTAATCTAAACTAACTAATCTATCTAAAACAACTAAAACTAACTAAAACTAATAAAACAAACTAAAACTAACTAGAACAATAAATAAAAACAAACTAATACACTAATCTAATTAAAACAAGCTGCTAAATAAACTAAAACTAATTATAAACTACTCTAACTATTCTATATACTAACTACTAATTACTATTACACTAACTCTAATAATTAAATATCTAATTACTAGTTGAATTACAACTTATTCACAAATATACAATATCTACAATTGACAGATTTACATAAAACCTGTAAAACTCAAAAGCTTTCTGTCCTAAGACAGCCAGAGATATATTTTTGATTTTTCTATTTTTTGAAAAAGAAATAAAACTACTGAAATTAAACGATCTAATATACTGAATCTAACTTAAACTAATATCTGAACTAAACTACTAATAAGAACTAACTAACCTAGCAGCGCTCCTAATTTGTCCCGTGTTTGGTGTCTTCGAAGCTGGTCGGAGGAAGGAAAGTCGCACCGGTTGATCCAAATCGTAAACGATAGGCTGCGCTGCTCTTCGTGTTATTTACAGGACAAATAAGACATAAAAATCATAAAAATCATAACAACTATAAGATTTATAAATCTCTACAATAAGGGAAACCTGTTATGCAAAAACTTATACTTTACAATTCAATTCATGAAGAAGATAAACCTGTCATTCACAAGCTGAATTAGACAATTGTTATGTCTTTTATACACTTGGAAGAAACCAGATATGGATTATAGCAATTAAAATTATATCATTTGTACATGATCAAGATAGCTAAAGTAGTCATAAACCATATACAAATTGATATACACAACATGAAACAAAATGTTGATATAATGAGAAGCTAAAGCTATGGAAAAACACCAAATTCTACTTCAGTCTGTATTATAACTCCATATCCTTGTTCTCCCATGAATGAGGATGAACATTATTACAAAAATCATAAGTATATATAAGTCTCTCCATAGGGTAAAACCTCCCTGTGGATAATATCAAAATGTTTTACATAATCTGGGAGATATCCCAGAATCAACTAAACTAGGAAATCAAAATGCAAGTAAAATCTTTGAAATATCCCCTAACTGTTCATCAAATCCACTGCCATTTCGAATTGATCTGCAATAGACCAAAAATAACCAATTAGAAAGACATTTCATCAACAAAACAATAAAAATTTGATCCTACAGACTTAGCTACAGAATCATCTGATTCGGTAGCTAGTCTAAAATAACATACAGAATCAGATAGAGATCAAACGAAATCCTTTTTTTTTTTTAAATAATCCAATTAAGTTTTCTTTTAATAAACATTAAAAAATGATTAACTAATGGTTCAAGTAAATTTATCATTCAAATTAAACAAAATCGAAAGGGATGCAATTGAAACAGGATAAGAATGCTCTATTTTTTAGTTGCCATAAAATCGGGTCAAATAGTAACCAAACTATTTCATATCCAAATGGAATTAATAGTGAATCATATCGTATAAGATACGATGTAATCCAACACAATCATAATCGATACAATCATAATCAAACACAATCATAATCAATTTGTTACGACTGTAACAACGTGCATAAGATTCATATTGTTTTAATCAAATACCAATATGGAAAGGCTATTACGATTATAGTCAAATAAAACATTCATAACAGCATCCACCAAACTCTATCATAGATCGTTGAGCATTACACAGTCAACAGACAAGATCACATAGTGATCGTAACCATCAACAACAGTGATAATCATAAACTGGGCAACAATCGAAGCAAATTGTGACTGAGTTAAAAATAGAAACAAATCGTAATCCTGGGCATAATCACTTTCGCTCCTCAAATCAAATTTAAACAATATATTTGTTGCAATATGAATCGAACTGATAACACCATCAAACAATGTGAATCGATTGGTTGGGTATAACAGTTATGGTTCGTATCCATTCACAATTTGGTTATGCATTAACAGAATGGTATTCGAATTGGTCGAAAAAGACATGGAATATAAAATCATAACAGTTAACCATTATTGCCAACCATATCGTATAGAATATAACCAATTCGAATCGAAACATTGACTGTGTTCGAAATTGAAACAACTTATGTTTAGAAAATATATTAACAACTTCAATAAGCAACAGAGAATTCAATTGAAGCCAAATTAAAACAATCAAATCCATACCACTATCAATCGAATCAAAACTAAATCCAATCAAAACTAATCCGGGAAACGAAATTCGATTAATCAAAACAAAATTATTCATATAGTGCATGCTTATGTGTCAAAGCAAATCCACGCTGTAAACAGAGCTTATGAGTTTGTCATATAAACAGGTGATAGTCATACCAGTGAGGCTGCTCAAGTTATGCCAATTTTGAATTGACGACCGCTGTAGCCGACTCCACATTCTTAAACAAAATCGAACCTGTTGTTCGCTGTTTCTTATCAGTGGCTGGCGATTTAGCCTTTTGACTGGTGAGCCTTAAAAAATTGATCCTCCAGAGCATGAATTCTGGATTGTAGCATTGGCATGTCAAGGTAATACCTTTCTAACCATGAGCCACACTGATCACATGGTGGAGCAGCTAGTTGAGATAGAGCAGGAGGGGGTTTTGACGAGTCACCGGGGGTTTCACGAGGCATTTTGATGACTGGATAATTAGGATCATTTTGAAAGCAAGGTGGTAGTTTTTTCACAAAGTCGTATGAGGGTTTGTCACACAGACCTTCCGAATAGGGATACTCACTTACCAGGTAACGTTCCACCTTCGAGTCAGAATCTCCACTCAAAATGATAGGGTCAGGGTTGACAGGAGGTCTCGGTTTGTTTCTTGCCATGCGAGAGATTAATCGGGCATTCTTTTTGCCTTTGGAATTGGCAGTAGGTTTGTCTTTAGGCCTTTTAGCCACGGGTTTAACAGTTTCGACATCTTTGGTCACAAAATTGGGTAGGTCAATAGGTGAGTCGGGTAGGGGTTTAGGTAATAGAGCACTGCAAGGCACAGGGGGTACAAACTTGCTCTCGCTCACCACAAGTTTGTCAACCTGTGGTGGGCTTGAGTCCTCAAAATTATTGCGATTAAGAAAATCATTCCAACAGTCTCGGTGTAACCCTAAATGAAAAACCACAAGCATTTTAATCAACCCAAAGTGAAAAAGGTTGTTATCGGCCTGGTTCCATTTGTATCTTTTAGACATTTTAAACAGACTCCTATGCAGGTAATAAGGCATATTAAGCTCATAGCCCATGAAAACCATAAGTAGCTGAAGGTGGTACAAGAAAACGAAACCATACCGGCCCTCGCAGGTGATAAACTGCTTGGTTATCATCAGCAAGTCGTGCCAACGTTGCTTGAGCATATTCGCGGGCAAACCTTTGTCACAGGAGCTCACCCTTCGTGACTGGAAAAGCAATGTCCACGGGACATCTTCCACTTTGCAATTTTTTGACCATTTCTGTCCAGTGGCAGGCAGACCAGTAGCTAAACTGAGAAATTTCTCGTCAATTTCCAATTGCACATCCCCAACCTTGGCTCGACAGCCATCAAAGGTTAATGCGAATTGCCGAGCCACGCAAGGGTTAAAACCATCAAACTTTTGTATGAACGGGAGCCATCCAAATTCCTCAAGGTCGCTGTAAGCACTGTCAAACATCAACAATGCCTGGCTACCATTGGGTTCAGCCCTTATGACTGGAGCCATGGTGCGGGCGCATGGTAGGGTTTGGATTGAACACGACAATACACAGGAGAAAAAACCGTTTGGGCTAACAACTGTGAACGATGAAAGGGGAAGTGAATTAATGTGCACGTGCGAGGGTGGTGGGATTATCACTGCCATGCAGCATAGTAATGGCAAGTACAACGCTGTTCAATCAATCACAACATCGTTCAAACCATAATATTCGGCCAACCCAAGAATTAAACGGTGGATAACATACCAATGCGCCATTGCATTGTTTGAAACCATGAACGTTCAATATAAAATCAAACCCAAAGTTAAATACATGCCATTGTAATAATTCAAATGATTAAATCAAAACCCAAATGTTTAACCAACGCGCCATGTGTAATCAAACATTTATAAACATTGTGACCAATGATTTATAAAATCGACAAGCCAAGAGCTTATAATAATAAGGATCACATTATATAAAACAAAATCAACCATGACCCCTATAGAATCAAATATAATCCATAAATTTACATGCTCAATACCTTATCAATTAAATAAAAGTGAAGTTGTGCAATCAGAGTAAGAATAGGCAAATGGACATAGCTCGAAAAATCATTCCAGCCACTTAATAATAAACCAAAGGTAAGTGCCTTTCAAAATATCAAATGAAAAAATCATGATAGTTCAAATAACGATGGAGGAGTTTTCACGCTTTCAGTCGTGAAAACTAAATCGAAACCAATTTGCAAGTGTCGCGTGAAATGAAAATATCGTCTATTTGCAAAATGTGATGGAAATTTGAAGTTCAAGAGACATAGGTGTAGGCAGCGTTTAGGGAAATTGAAAAAATTGAATTGGTTGCCAACAATGGCGACACACTGGGAGAAGAAGTTATCTCTGTCAAAAGAAATGAATTCAGATTAGGACAGAAGAGAAAAATTCAACTCAAAAACAACAACCAAAAAATTGTGCAAACATCATCATTTACTATCTTTTCCAGCGATGTTTTAAAAGATGCAAACTAATAACAGTCTTAAGATCAACAAGTCACGATATTAATGATAAAATCTTCAATATTGTTGGCATGGCCACTGCTGCCAGCAGGCGTCCATAGCCTCGACAGGGTTTCCATTTAACCCACTCTGACATCTGTATCCTGTCAAGAAGTTCTACATCAGAATAAAGGATTTTAAAGAGGTTTCTTATATTTTTTACAGATTTTCATTTACCCGACATTGCTTCGCTGCCAGCAGGCCTGTTCAGTACCCCGACGAAGTTGTCTTGGCGCCATGATTGCATTTACCCGCTACCAACGGACCTGTTCAGTATCCCGGCGGGTTTACAAACACTTCCCACAGCTCTTATTAATATTTTTATATTTTATTTTTCTTTTATGGATAGCTGAGTGGGGTGACGCTGAAAAATCTTGATATTTTATCATATTTTTTAGACCTCATCAGAATTTTTTGACAGTGTCATTTATTCAGCTCCAGAAATGCTTTATTTACAAAACAACTTACTATGACAGGGAGACATCCTTTTGAGTCATTCCTTTACGGAAAAGGGACAGCGTAAAAAGATAATAGATGATCATGACAAACTTCACTCAGAGATTGAAATTAGTAAACTTCTTTCAAACAACAAAAATTTTCCAACATAAATATCAGTTTTTTTTTTGAAATATATCACTGATGATCGTACAACCTTTCAGAATTTATTTCAACGAAGAAATTTTCCCATGGTCTTAATCTAAATGGCTTAGTGCACAGGCATGCATATGTTTCAAAAACACAAAAAACTGATCAATCAAAACCAAAAATGAAAACAAAGAAAAAATAAAAACAAAAGGAAATATTTACATAGTATACAAGGGTAGTAATCAAGCGAAGTATCTTTTCAGGGCTTGGCCATTCACCGGATAGGTGTCAAGCTGCCCTTCAAGATTCTACAATTGAAAGAAACTAGGACCCAACTTTTCAGTAATAAAAAATGGCCCAAGCCACAAATTTTGAAACTTGGTGTGTTCACCCTTCCCTTCGTGTGGTTTGTCCCACTTTAAGACGAGATCGCCTACTTCAAAATTCCTATCACAAGCAGAACTAGAATCGAACCAACTTTTAATCAGTTGTTGATGTTGGTCTAATTTACACTTAGCTTGGGTTCTTACTTCTTCTAACTTCATCAAAGTGTTAATGCGGCTTTCTAACGAGGGACAATCTTCTTCTTGGACTTTTTGTGACAATTGGAGTGAAGGAAGAAGAATGTAAGGTGGCAGAATGGCTTCTCTGCCATAAACGAGAAAAAAGGGGGAATTACCTATAGTGGTTTTGGGTGTTACCCTATCAGCCCACAACGCATTAAGCAGTGCATTGTGCCAGTTCTTGTGATTTTCAGCCACGGTTCTCTTGATAATTTTGATTAAGTTCTTGTTTGTTGATTCTGCTAAGCCGTTGCCCTGGGGGTAGCAACTAGCATAATACTTCATCTTTATTGCTTTCTCCAAGGCGAACTCACTCATTTCTAGAGAAGAAAAGTATGAAGCGTTATCAAATACTAGACAATCAGGGATACCAAAACGGGTGATGATATTCGAGTTTAGAAAAGCAATCACCTGACTTGTGTTAACAGTTCTTAGCGCGGCGGCTTCAGACCATCGAGTAAATTAATCAGTGGCTGTCACAATATACTTGTGATGTTGTGAGGATGGAGGGTTAATAGGACCTATGATATCAAGGCCCCATTACTGGAAAAGAGAATCGACTGAAACGGGTTGCAAGGGGAAGGCTGGTTTTTGCAATCGCCCTGATGCTTTCTGACAAATGATACATTTACGGCATAAGGCATGGGCGTCTCTAAAAAGCGTCGGCTAGTAATAACCGGCTCTTAAAACCTTATGAGCAGTGGTGTCGCCACCGAAGTGACCACCAGCTTCTCCTGCATGCAACTCAAGCAAGACTTTTTCTGCTTCGTCCTTTTCAAGATAACGCATCAGTACGCCATCAAAATTCTGACGAAACAGTATACCGTTAACTAGATGAAAGGAGGCGGACTTTAGTCTCAACGCTCTTCTTTTGGCTGGGTCAAGGTGACGGGGTGCTGATCCATGTTCAAGAAAAAATCTAATATCGTCGTACCAAGGACTTACGAGGTTTTGTGTGCAACAAATCAAACTCTGATCGCGTTGTTCTAGGTTTGACATATCACTATCTTCTTGTTGTTTCGTCTCTGAATCAACTACCAACTTACACAACTCTTGGCCTCTCATGATCTGTGCTAGAGTGATTTCTAAGTCATACTCCTGCAAGGAGGTGACCCAGTTGGCTCTTTTCTCTCCTAACTCCTTTTGCACTAACAAGTTCCTTACGGCAGGGTAGGGGACAATGACCTTCGTCCTTGACTTCAAAAGATATGACCGGAAATGCTTAACTACCTTGAAAACAGTGTAGGCTTGCCGATCGACCGCTGGGTAGTTAAGTTCAGTGCCTTTGAAAGAAGAGATCATAAAGGCGATAGGTACTTCATTGTTCTCGGAGTTCTTCTGGGTTAGGACTGCAGCATAGGAATGATCAGAGGCAAAAGTATAGAGTGTAAAGTCTTGAGAGAAATCAGGGCTCATGAGAGATGGAGCGTCTATTATGGCCTTCTTTATAGCATTGAAAGCTTGGTTTTCTGTGGGTCCCCAGTGATATTGGGTGTC